>CAIGRN010193809.1:0-34427 GCA_903798345.1 Fraxinus anomala | reverse complement strand
TTTGTTCTGTCTAGTTCCTGATTGTTTACAACAACTTAGCCAGGGCAATCGCTTCATTCCCCGCCAAATGGTGGACAATATTACACAACACGTCATTGCAATTAAGCCCTAATCTTAATTATGAAAGTAATGAAAAGTAAAACGAAATCAGAAGAATGCAAAGCACACACGGATTTATAGTGCTTCACTGTCTGTAGAATAGTTGCATACATTTGCCCTTGAATATTACGTCGATCGCTGGTCGAGAGGATGAGTGTACGTATGTCAAGCTCCACACAGTTATAATATACATTAATTTTATTTCCTTAATGTTGTTCAATAATATCCTATCCACCTTAGCGAACACATTAAAAATGCAAATGTTTGTCAGCTGATTAATGATTCTGGCGTGTATGTGACAAAGAGGGAATATGAACCCGACAGTGTGTGGAAAAATTGGGTGTGGAAATCAGAGGGAGATGTGATGATGAATGGAGCCTTCTTCATACAATCCGGAGACCCTAATGTCAAGTTTGTTGGGGGTTCTGATATGGTCAGCCCAAAACCTGGGACATAAGCTTACACAATTTGCTGGCGCTCTAAGTTGCACTGTAAAAAATGAGTGTTAGCATATAACTATGATTATGTAGACAGATTATTTTATTTTTTCTTTCTTTGTTCTACAATGAATGTCAGAAGGCTGCCTGTCTGAATAAATCTTAAAATAGTATCAAATATGAAGGGAAAGTAGATAATTCTCCTGAGTTTGTCCTGTAGAAAAAAACGTATAATCATTTCTCGAGTGTTTGCACACTTGTACAGATCTCTTGTAGATTATTGAAATGTTTAAATTGGTTGAGGGAGGAAATTATTCAAGTGTAATTTAAGCGTATTTTAATATTCAATATGTGCACCCACAAAGGATGGATTCAGCTTTTAATCAAATGTCTAGGTTTAATGTGCAAAATGTTTATAAGGAGATTGATGGTTTCATCCAGAATATATTCATCCTCTACGGTGGATGCTGAATTAATGAAACCATTAGGGAGAAAAGAACTAATTGAAAAAAAAAATGTATTTTAGTTTGAATATAGGAAGTCAAATAAGAAAAATAATTATGAACTCATTACGGCGCCAATATTGAGTTTTCAAATGATAGATGATTCGATGTTGGCAAAACCAGACTCAATATGACACGAAAAATGAAAACTAGTTCAACAAAAAAAAAACTATGAAAACTATTTTAAAAAGTCAACAACTAGTCACATCAAGAATTAGTCAATTCAGGCTAAAACCAAGCAATTCACCTCAATTTTTTTTATCTTTTTTGATATTTTTTACCAACCATTCAACTTCGATTATATAATAATTTGATCATTTGATAAACGACCATTACATTTCTCGAATCGATGCCAGCCGGAATTTTCAATCATTGATATTTGTTCAGAGTCAATGTCACACTATTAGAGAAAGAGGTATTTGAAGAAAATTGGCTGGTTACAACCACTTACAAGAGGAAGCAATTCCAAGTTGATACCTCTGGTCATCGGACTCCCACAAAATATTTGACCATCTAACTTTCGAAATCTACGAAACTTCAACGATGGCTGAATCTGTATGTTCGTTGGTTCTCTCTATCTTTCAAGCAATTAATGGTTGAAGTTGAAATATTCAATTATATAAATTTTGTATTTATATCTGTATATGAGTATGACAGTAAATATATTGTTTAATGTTATATATTTTTCTGTGGGACTTCGGTGCAATTGGGATATTGACATTGTATACTGAATGAAGCCACAGTGTTTGAATTAGTTATAAAAATATCACTAAAGTGCCATTCAAATGACATAGAAAGAAATTGAGAGAGAGTTTTCATGGAGTTTGGTTTAAGAAAATCTGATCTTGGTGAAATGGTGAAGGAAGAGAATAAAACAGCTGAATCTGATGGTGATGAACGAGGTTCTGCAGAAAAGAATGTTCTTCAGGTAAACTTTCTTGAAATTAATGCAGCAAGTGTATTATAATTGACCAATTATCGATGAACCACCTCTTCTAAAAGTTTAAGCGGTTATAAATGTAGGATTATCGACTTGAAAGGACGAAAGCTGAAATGGGTAAAGTTATAGAAGAAAATCAAAGGCTGAAAATGTATTTGGAACTAATTCTGAAGGATTACAGGGCTCTACAGGTGCAATACAAAGATTTTGTTCAACAAGAACCTAAAAAATCTACAAGTGCATCTGCAGTTAATATTCATCAAAATACAGAAGGATCTGAACTTATGTCTCTTAGCTTAGGAAGATCAAGTTCAAGTGACAGAAAAAATGATGAAACATACTCAATAAGCAAAAGAAAAGTGGATGAAGAAGATAAAGCAGGTTTGGCTCTTGGATTGGTCTGCAAGTTCAAAGTGCCCAAAACAACCCCGGCCGAGTCTTCGATGAATAATCCGAGCTCTGAGAATAGCATAGAAGAAGTAAAGAAGGAAGCCATAGAGATCTGGCCACAAAATAAATTCCCAAACACAGTGAAAAATAGAGAGGATGAGGTCTCCCTACAGAACCTGACGAAAAGACCTAGGGTTTCTGTAAGAGTCATGTGTGACACACCAACGGTAAGTTTATATATTGTTTTCCCTTTTCAGAGCCGTTTGAGATTGAAATCTACCTCGTGTATTTTTTAGTAGGAAAGGAAGGGACATAAGAAACGTGTCTTGAAGTAATGGAAACGAGTAAAATTTGAAACCCTTTACATAGCCTAATACTACTTCGCTGTAACATGTGACAGAAATATAAAATTTATAACTCCATAGAGTGTATTAGTATTTACGAAATTATAGCATTTGAGTTATGGCGACACTTAAACTTGCCGTTATCATGTAGATGGATGATGGATGCCGATGGAGGAAATATGGACAGAAGATTTCGAAAGGAAACCCATGCCCAAGGGCATACTATCGTTGCGCTGTTGCACCATCCTGCCCAGTGAGAAAACAGGTATTTAAGTGATGGAATTTATTTTTTTATCTTTTTTACGTTATAGAAAGGCTAATTTGGTGTAGTGAATCTAGGGATGGACTCCACTAGACCTCATAATATCTTGATATCACTTGTAGGTGCAAAGATGTGTAGACAACATGTCCATCTTGTTAACAACATACGAAGGGATACATAACCATCCACTTCCGGTTTCAGCCACAGCAATGGCCTCCACCACCTCGGCCGCTGCCTCCGTGCTAATTTCAGGTTCAAAAACCTCCATTTCAGGGACAAATTTCAATGGACTTAACTTTTACTACCCAAATTCACCAATCTCATCTTCGCCTTTGTGCCCATCAATCACCCTCGATCTAACCTCAACATCATTCCCATCCTCTTCGTTGTCTCATCTAAGTCGACTACATAATTTTACTCAATCACATTCAACTACAAACTTCAACTTTACTTGTTTGGATACAAATGCTTTCCCAATTTCTTGGACTAACGGGATCCATAACTATGGAACTCAATATTGTTCCAACAAGAACCAAATTTGTTCTTTTAACTTTGGAGCACAACCTCAAGAAACTCTTCATTGGCAATCTTTATCATCACAAGATACCATTGCTGCTGCAACTAAAGCTATTACGTTGAACCCGAGATTCCAATCTGCATTAGCAGCTGCTCTAACATCAGTCATTGGATCTGGCAGTGCCCAGCAGGGAAATCAAAGCTTGGCCGACAATAAATCTAGCCAAAATACTAAGTCAGGCGAGCCAATTCCTGTTCTGTCTAGTTTTCTATCAGCCGCAAAAGCAAACAAATGTGCGCCGAATTTTCTAAACAAATCACAGGACAGAGATCATTTAATCTAATTGCATTTACACAATTGAACACACACACACACACACACACACACACATATATATGACTACGTTGATTTTTGATTCATTAATGCACTCCAATAGTCGACCATATGAAGTTAAAATCTTGTGCGTTAGATTGTGACTTCTAGCGTTAGATTGTGACTTCTATCATTAGATTGTGGCTTCAATTTATGCAAATTGTGCATGGAATGATGTAAGACAAAGAAAATTGAGCACATAGATGTTGACTTATGGTGAAGAAAAGTTGAATAATTGCAGTTTTTTTTTTTTTTCTTTCCTTTCCATTGTTTACTTTGTAATGAGGCCTATGATAGAGTCCCTAATATCAGAAGTATATTCACGTCATTTTTAGTGGTAAATTAATCATATGTAATTGATAAAATTTTTAATTTTAATAAATTTGTTAGTTTTACTAGTTAAGTATGATCGAAGGAAAATTATAGTAATACACAAAATAATTAACCACCAATTAGAAATATCTAAAGGATACAACTATGATGAAACTCATCACTTAAAAAATAATCCAACAAGAAATAAAAGGCCAAATAAACTCATCACTTTACACTAATCAAACAATGGGTACAGGAATAGAGGAAGGAAATTCAGCACTTCAAAACATAAGAATAGAAAACTAGGAGAATTCACTACCTAGATATCTAACAACGATTTTGAGCTCCATTTTTTTGGGAGAATCGATGTTATATATAATGATTTTTTGGAAATTGTGTGGTTAAAAAAAGAAAAAAAAATTACGTATAAAATTATTTACTAGGAGAATGTGTAATTGGAAATAAGTTTTATATAAAAAAAAATGAGTTTTTAAAAATTGGACTCTAAATTTGAGAAAAATGATTTTTTAAAGAATGAGATTCAAACAGGAGTCAAGGATCCATAGCAAGAACCTCCTGAATTCTTGTTGGTTGTGGCCTTTGCAACGTCTTTTTCGCCTATCTCCGTTCTATGCACATTCCCGATTCTAATCCCGATCTTTCAGCGAGCTACAAGAGAGGATCTATTTGGTCACTCTGGGTGGAAAAACTTTGCCACAATTGTTGTGAGTTGCAAGTAGAACTTTTAGTTGTTGCATGACAGCGCAACTATAAAAATATTTTTGTATAAATTACATATTTAATTGACTAAACATTAATTATTTCCTATAAATCTCATAATTTATCTTTCATAATAAATATTTTATTTTAATATAATATAAAATCTTAAATTAATGTTTTAATTAAACCACTGTTGCACAGTAATCATATTACTTTAAAAAGAATTATATTTATATTTAGAACCTGTTTGAGCCCTTTTTTGTTGAAGAATGTGTTTTTAGAATAGTAGATTGATGTAGAATAGTAGGTTAAAAATTTGAATTTGCGTGTAATATTATTTTATTGAAGAACGTGCAGTTGAAAAGAAAAGAGAGAAAAATAAATTTTGAAAATAATGAAAATCAAATAAGGCTAAATGTGTAGTTTCTGTTATATATATTGCAACATCTAACCTAGATTTGTAACATCATATATAAATAAAAGCTAATCACAACTTAAAATCATAAATATTAATGATAAACTTAAAATAGCGTATCATAAACCATTCAAAATAATATTTAAAATATACGAGTTAATGTAGTATTTCATCGAGATGAAAATCTCATATGTTAGATTGTGATTTATTATTATGCAAATTGTGCATGGAACGATGTAATACGAACAAAATGGTGCACACAGATGTTGAGTGATGGTGAAGAAAAGTTGAAAAATCAGCAGTTTATTTGTTTTGTACTAAAGTCTATGATAGAGATACCCTACTAATTTTTAAAGTTGGAAAATTAAAAATATACCCCTATTTTATTATATCGTTGTTTGGTGGGAATTAAAATTAGTAGATTTTCGTAAAAGTGTGGTTGAAAAGTTACGGATCTTATAAAGTTAATTGTTGACTTTAACTTAAATTAAAATCTGAATTTTGATTTTTACAAAACATGGGCATAGAGGGTTGAATTAATAATATTATGCTTTCAAGAGGTTACAGCAGGACCCTGCCTGCAGGTATCAGTGGCGCACCCCCAAGATAATAATAAGGGTCTTGTTATGTGACAGCTCGGTGTACGACCCTCTTCACAATACAAGGGTTCACGATTTTTTTATTGGTCGTGGACCGGGGTGTCGACCCGGTGTAAGAATAGAAAATCCCTAATAATAATATTATGCTTTGGAGTGCAGTCATATAAGGTTGAGTTTCAGCATCCTTCTTGCATCAAAGTTAAATGCTATTAGTTGTGATTTATTGTGTCTATATTCTTGTTTATTTCTTCTCTTCTACTTATGGTGATTTTTAAGTATCATAGGGTAAGCCGTTTATGGTTTCTTTTCTGATGTGGGTTGCAGCCCTGATGACACACCTTGGGATGGAGGTGAGTCATTCTTATGGCCAGTCTTTTGTCGCATAATATTTCATACGAAAATGAACTGAATCATGTATGAAGGTTCTGCATTATGTTTTTGCCAATAGTGATGAATCTTTATATTTTGGTGGGAGAGTTTTATGAAAGACGTGACTTTAATAATTATATTGGCTAGACAGTGTTTAAACTTGGTGATTATTTTTGGCTTTGTCAAGTCGAGAATTGAGATTAGAGAAATCGGAGTACAGTCCCCTCATGAGAGGGCCATGGCCAATAAAAAAAATCGTAGACCCCCTCTTGTGAGAGGGGTTGTACACTGGAGTGTGAATCTCGATGTACAAGTAACATGATCCTTGAGATTAAGATGAAATAGTACAAGAATAATCATGGCTCTATTATCCGTGATTGAGTTTTGAAATTTTGAGGGATTTAAAACCAAATTCTGTCTCATAAAGTTGTAGGAGTTGATTAGCCTATGAATTTATCAGCCAAACTGGGATCGAGTCATGCCCTAAACTACTACAGGACCCTTTATATAAATATTTCAACGTGGTTTTTTCAGAGCTTTCAAAACCCTACCCCAAATATGTGGAAAAGAATGGGTAAAATCTAGGAAGAAAGGAAAAAACACATTTTAACTTTGGCTAGGTAGAATCTGATATTGTCTTGTTTGGTTTTATATATTTTTATGATGCTGCAATTTATTCGCTGCAACATATAAATATCATGTAATGTGCTCCAAATTTTGAAGCTGCTCGAATGCTCAATGAAAATAAGCGAGTATAATCTTAGGTAATGCTTGTCTTAACTTTTGGATTTGTACAACTCTGTATCATGTAATTTTCGAATTAGAATTTTTACATTGATTTGCCTTAGAAACAAAAGGAAAATATTTTCAGGGAAAAATGTGTAGCCAAACATGTGAAACTACTTCAATTGCTCACCTTAATATACTTTTCGTCGAGTACCAAAATAAACACACAAAACACAATTATATAAAGGTAGACAAATACATAAATATCCATAACATAATTCATAAACACACAAGAAAATTACCAAATTCACAAATCACACCTAACAAATATGCCCACCTTAGAGCATTCAGTATTCTATAAAATCCAAAAAGAAAAAAAAATCTAATGAAAATAACAAGCCAAACAAGGCTAATATTTTTTCAGCAAGCTTTAGTGGTTTGCCTACACTTCTGTTGCACTGATTTCCATCTGGGGAACATCCTGAAAGATGCAAAATTTAATAGTGACCCTAAGGAAGAGGAAAGATAAAATGCTGGAAAATTTTGACTTACAGATCATAAAGTAACGAATATAAATAAAAAGAACTATTTCTTACAAGGTTTTCTTTGTTCTCTTGAAGTGTTTTCTCCCGTGAAGAGGGAATTGGACCTGTAACAAATAAAACAGTCCATAACAAGTGTATCTATTTATAGTTGTCATTGTTTTGAAACATCGTTAGAAAAACGGTATTATTTAAATTGAAGAAGAGAGTAACGGAAGTAGTGCGAGAAACAGGAATTGATACACAATTACCTTCTCCAGCAGTATATTTCTTTCCCTGCTTCTTCAACTTATCCTGATCTTTAGCTAATTCTTGCTTCGTTGGTTTCTTGGGATTCTTTTGGCTACTATTACGGCCCCAAACTTCTGAAGAAAATTTTGAGTTTGTCACATCCTTGTTCACTGATCTTTTGATCTTATTAACAGATTCATTCTTCTTACTAATTTCCTTGTTTGTTTCTTGTACTCCACGAATTTCACCAGCATCTGTATCTGATATATTCGGCTTCAGCTTCTCAGCATCAGTTATCGAAGAAGTAGAGCTGTTAACATCATCATCAGATAATTGATTTCCTTCTTCAGGCACAAGAGGACCAGTGTCAGAGGCTTGCAACTGCTCAAAATTCTCAGATATCTTATAGATCTCAAACAGCTCTTTCACAGATTCTCCAAGTTCAGAAAGGTCATAGCGAGACACATAGGATTTAAGTTCATCCCTTATTTTCTGCGGAGGCTTGGGACATTGTTTTAAAACACGAAAGGAGAAGGTCAGCACTCGAGCTATAATTTAGGTCCAAAATATATGAGATTGAACTCATGCAAACAAATTTAAGATCAGAAATGTAAGTGCATTAAAAATAAATAGTTCCTGGCTGCCCTTGGTACTTCACATGACGTTTTTGTCTTCAAATTGCACAAAGGCAGGCATTACTTCATATACAGTCTATATTATATTAGTTTCCCAGACATGTTCCTCTTCTTCTTTGTTTACTTATTGATTTTCCAGGAACTGGAGAACAGCATTAATTAACTATATTGTTAACTAGTGCCTAATTTCAGAGGAAGTTCATCATAAAGGATTCCATATCTAATCTCATCAAGCTAAGTATTTGTTATTAACCTTCAGAGTAATTATATCTAGAGGTTCTTTTTGGGGTCAAAACTCAATTATTGTGCTTCATAATATTGAAAAACTACATATATAAAATGAATCCTAACTAAGGTTATGATCAAAGTTCAAACACATCTCAAACTTTCATCATTTGTGAAAGTTATCATTTAGCATTCTAAGCTTTTAAGAGGTTAAAGAGACAATATCAAAATTTTAGATAGACAAAGGTGGAAAATAATTTACCATACCTCACATCTGGCCTCTAGAGCAAGTTTAAAGAAGCCAAGAGATATTTTGTGCTTTGAAGCTGATTCAGAGAGCTTAATCTGAGATAGCCAATAAGAAGATGATGATAGAATGCAGAATTTCTTTCGACTTGATGATAAAGAAACATCAGAAACTGGTGTGTTACTCTTTCCTTGGTTGGCTGCAGACCTCTTCACTCTAGCCTCGGAAATTGGGGTAATATTGCCAACTGATCTTGGAGCAGGGCTGGCAGAAGACTTGGAAGGAACAGACAGTCTTCTTGGCGGCTTTGCAGATTTCTCCTTGCCAGAGAAATCAAGAACAGCCACGCTCTTACTCACATTTGATGCAGGTCTTCCCCTGGACATATACATCAGAGCTTTATAGTAGTATAAACTTCTGCTAGACAATCCAATAACTAAAACTTTATAAAAAAGGGGGAAACTAATGCTTCTTTAATAATATTTGCATGCTTTTCAAAGAAGTTTTTGGTAAATGTTTTTGTTCTGCATTTTCTGGACTGGAATAGAGATAACGAACCAAGATTAGGAAAGGGAAAATCATTTATGCTAAAATGTGAGAAGCTTTTGTGATTAGAGAAATGCAAAAAAAAATATACTCGTATGATGCTTCTTCAATATAAATCCTAAATAGATTGCAGAGCCAACAATCACAAATATTTTAAAAATAAAAATTAAAGAATTTTTTCAATAAGTGTCCGTCTTAAAATTCGCTGGAATTTTTACTGTAAGAATGGGATTCATTATAGTCCAATAAAAATTTACACAAAAAATAGAAAATAATTCTCGTTAGTTGTGGGGGTAAAGAAAAAAATAAGTTATTTTCCGAAGTTTTTGGGATGATAAATCCGTTTCTTTGATTCCGAAGACATAATTAATCACAATACACGAAGAAAAAATACCAAAAAAATACGATAATTCTTTACTCTCTTCGATCATTCTACAGTTGAATCCTACATTAGCAGTCAAATGAAAACCCCAAATTACCTTAGAACGGAGATTCGAGTTAAAGTAAAGAAATTTAATTCTGACCACTAAATTCCAAACTCGTACAAGAATCATAACATTAAGCACTCAACACACGCACAAATAAAGGAATAAAGAGAGAGACCTTTTGGAGACAGAGGAGTTTGCAGAATCAGCAGCCGGATGCTTATCTTCCTTAGATTTCATAGATGATCGAAGCGGATAACGAAGGAGTTTCAAAGATGATTTGCCAGCATTCACTGTAAAATTGACATAAAAAAAATAAAATCGCATACAGATACATAAAGTCATATAAAACCCTAATTAAAATACAGAAGTAATCAAAATATACCCGAGGCAGGGGATTGAACTTTGGTGGTGGCCGAGTCCTCCATAGAGATTTCTGAAATTTCAGAGAACAAAAATTAACTGAAAGAAAATAGAGAAGTTTTCAGAGAGGGTGTGTGAGAAGTGCGTGTATATACGCGTGTGTGTATGGGCGGGAAATCAAAAATCAAAAAAAAAAAAAAAAATGAATGATTTGCAAAGCGGATTATGGGAGCGAGTGTGTGGGGCCGGTCTGGTGGATATGGGGCCCAATTAAGAACCCTCATATTTTGAATTTCAAAATTTAAAATTTTGATTTATATTGACTAATGATGTCATAAAGCAGATCAATTTATTTATTTTTAGAATTAAAAGCATATAAGTTACAATTAATTTTTATCACATATCTCATGAAATTCATAGCTTTTTAATCACATATTTCATCAACTTTTTTTTATCAAAATTTATTTAAAAAAATGTTTTTAATTCTTACCAGACAAGGGCTTAAATTCAAATCATATCTATGTCTTGACTTTTGTTAATGGATAATATTATTGTTGATATTTGTCTAATATGAAAAAAAAAAAAAAAAAAAAAATTCTAAATTGAATATTTGATTTTGTATCCCTATCGCATTTTTAGAACCAATCTATGTTAATTAAGAGTCATGTTATTTATACATCATGATTTACAGGACGATAATGTGAATTATATTAAGGGTTTGTTTGTCACTCATTATTGGGTTGAAAATTGAGTAATGAATAATATTTTTTTTGAGAATGTGTGATTGAAATTTAAAGTAACTTTATTGGTTTGTGTGTAGAATATTTTGGGTGAATGTGTGGTGGAGAATCTTATTGTAGCAAACAATGTTTTGGAATAATGGGTCCATTAAGAGCTTGTTTGTCTCCCATTATTGAGAGAAGAATTGAGTTTTGAATAGTATTTTTTGGAGAATGTGTGGTTGAAATTTAAAGTAACTTTATTGATTTGTGTGTAGAATATTTTATTGGGTGAATGTGTGATGAAGAATTTTACTGTAACAAATAATGTTTTAGATTAATAGTAGACAAATATGGACTAATTTACTTCTAAGTGACTTATTTTTTTCCCTCTCTATTTCTCTCTCACATCCACATCATCATTCTTTACATCAATCTATAAATCATGTGTGCAAATAGTATTATTGGTTAATAAATCGGAACCAGCATAAGCACGTGATTAAACCATCACATGCACTTGTATTTACATGTAACCTTTCCAAAATTACTTACCATATTATATCCTTGTTTGATTTTGCAAAAAATCCAAATTTTAATAAAATTTTGATAAAAATTAATGAAATGTATGATTGAAGTTTTGATAAAAATTATGTGTTTTGTGAAATATATGATTGAAAATGGATTTTATTAAAAGGGGTCAGATAAAAGTGTAATGAAAATTATAGTCTTGTAGCACTAAATACAATTGTACATGTCATAATTTCTTGCTCGTGCAAAAATTTGCATAGACACGTTACGATGTTATCTTGGTCAATCTCTAGTTTGCCACTTCTCTAGATGAGTTTCAAAGTTGAACAACATTATTGTGATCGGATTTGGGTTTTGAGATCGAAGAGGGATTGGTTGAGATCATCGCACCCTATCCAAAGCTTCGAGAGGAGATTCGGTCTCCACTTAGATATTGTTCAATGCTGAATTTGGATTTGAGAAAATATATTGTATTCACAGGGAGAGACAAGTACGAAGTATTAGGGCGGGTTATTGATGATCAATCATGCTACTCGTATATGTGGGGGTTCACAGGGGGTGACTTGGTTGACAAACACGCACAAATGTAGGGGTGGTATTTGTTTTTCATTTTTTATTTCGGTGGGTCCCACACATGTGAGAGTTGGTAAAATTTCTATCAACAATTTCTCTGTACAAATGGTTTATTCCATTGACGATTATATGGGTCACACAAGGGAGAGAGAGGATGAAGAAGTATTCATATATCTTTGCTTTATTGCTATTTAGTCCCTACTTAATATATATTAGTATATTGCTTTTTAATAGTTGGATTAGATGGCATAACATGGCATAAATTACAATGAACAAGAACTCAAAATCAAGAATCCTACTCGATAGAGTGTATATCTCTCTATGTTTTCGATCTACAAAATTTTAATTTCACTCCAAGGTTTTGACGAGTGGACTGTTTAGATTTTAATCTAAATAAAAGTTGATAATTAATTTTAACCAACTCACAATTTTTCAATCACATATTTCATCAACTTTTATTCAAATCTACTGAAACTTTGATTTCTATCCCCATCAAATATGAACTTAGTTTTTTTGTGAGTAGGTAAGCTAGTAGAACGCTCAAAAAATGCAACTATTGAGGTCTAATTCTAACAAGTTAGTATCAGTTCCATGTTATCACTACTGAATTCAAGTCTTGTAAAATGAAATGTCGGAAAAGCAAGAGTTGCATTAGACCTGTCGAGCTTGGTCGGGGGAGGATGGGAGGAAATGAGAGGCTGTCGTTTCACATATAAAATTAGTCTCCAAGCCCATTCTAATAAATAGACAAAATTAACCTTCTCTCTCTCTCTCTCTCTCTAATACCACCTCCTACCATCTAATCCACATTGCCCTCACATACACGTATAATTCTATAGAGCTTGAATCCAATTTGCTAATTTTCAAGTCAATTTGAATTCAAACAAGCATATCTTTGAGTCTCAACCAGAATAACTTTGTCTTTCCCCAAGATCAGCAGCTCACCTCTATTCTGATGCAATATCCTCATATTCCGTCATAGTCACTGCTTTACATGTTGGGTACGCGCTAGACACTATAATAAATAAGATTTTAAAGTCAACCCTGATAAAGAAGCCACTAACGCAAAGGTAAGCTATATAAGGTAGTACTAGCTATCATATTAAGACATCACAAACAAATAAGCTACTGCATTTTAAATGACAGAGTCAGAAAAATAAAGTAAAAGAGAATTAACAGTTTGCAACACAAATTTCATTTATGTTCCTGTAGAAGTATAGCAAACTCCTTACCAAATTGAAAACTATACCCAGCCCTTCCCAATTATTGAAGCTGTGATTTTTCTTAGTAACTAAAGAAGTTGGTGCAGACACACATTGAAACAAACTAAGAGAATATAAAACAGTTCGGAATTTCTGTAGATCCATATCTGGAATCAGATACTTCAGCAACCCATCACAGCACAATTATAGACAAAACTTCCAGATTGTTTGTGGCCCAGCAAGTTCCAACGAGGAGGACCGTCATCAGGATCCCAAGAATTGATCTCAATGAACCCTCGTTGATAAGATCTCGGCCCACCAATTACAATAAGCTGGTCTCCACAAGACCGAAATGCTAGTCCCCAGCCGTTCATTGAGCTTGCCTGCTCAGGTAATTTGCCAATAGTATTCCATGAGTTTCTCTTTTTGTCATACTTCAGCACTTCCATTCTGGCATAATAAGCTGCATATAACTCATTCTTAACAACAGCAAGCAAAGGTGGAGCCTTGGATGTTGCAGGCGTATTATTGTCCTCCGTCCCACTGTTAAGTGCTGGGTACATATCAGGAATCTCTTGCCAAGTCCTTGTTTTTAGATCATAAACCTCCCCACTAGTGAGCATAACCGAACTGCCAACTCCAACCCCACCAACAACATAAAATTTCCCTTCCATAAATACCCCTGAACATAATTTCCTTGCTTTATTCATGCTCGGGAGGATTACCCAAGTTCCTGTCTCAGAATTATACAGCTCAGCTGAGCTCAGTATATTTCCCTGTGAATCACAACCGCCAGCCACAATTGCAATTTCCCCGAGACTAGCAGAACCAAAGAGGCATCGAGGTGTGTTTGTCTTCACGCCAGGCGACCATGAGTTGGTCAATATGCTATATTTGTAGGTAACAAATGATAATATTTCCTTTCCAAATACAAGAAGTTCGGTACCTACTGCCAGTGATTCCTTATCAGAGCACATGAAGCAGTCATTTGACATCATTGTAGGCAAATGCATCCATCTGCGGTGGATCGGATCAAAGGCCTCCCACTCAAGAAGGCTGCACGAGAAGTAAACCCAATGTTCGGTGATACCCATAAGCCTCCTCAACCTGTAAAGCTCCCCACTACGAATTAGAGATCTAAAGTCTCGATTCAACGAGGCAATTGATCCATAATCAGCCCTCGAGCAATGAATCAGACAACTGATTGAAAGGTCTTTGCCGATTTGGCCGATGAGTGAACCCGAACCCGAACGATCCCCTTCAGTGCCCTGATTATGTGATTGTTGACTAGAAATGAAAGCTTCCTTCTCTACAGGATCGAGAGGCTTGGATGACTTTGTTGACCCAATCTCTTCTGCATCCTCTAAACGACGCTTTCCTTTCGACAGTTCGATGACATGATAAGTATTATAAATCCACTTGCTCTCTTGCTCACAGGCACTTGGCAAATCCCGTGCAATGAGAAATGATGGACCCTCCAACATGGCGGCAAGTACGTCAATATATTAAAGAATAATATATCCAGGGAAAGATACCGACTAACCAAATAAAAGCTGTGTCCCTTCTGCAATCAATTAAAGATCCCAACGAAAAGATACTCATAAATATCAAAAGCATAACAAGTCACGGCTAAAAAGATAATCTTTGTATGAAATTTAATGATCCAAAATGCAAAGAAGGAACAAAAATACCGACAAATGCTTAGGTCACAAACTAAACTGTAAAGGACAATAGTGTTCGACAAGAAACTAAATCACAATTATTTTTGAAGCCAAACCTATTTTGTTAGGCACAGATCACAAGTAGATAAAGCTTTATAGGAACACACCCTCAAACCAACACACTTGGCAGTTTTACAAAGACAACATAGAGCAAACCAGTCAATACGAGCAACGTATCCTTGAAAATATCTTCTATGCAATGATCCGACCAAATGTACACCATGTCTCCTTCTCAAGCATACTGAATGAAAACACCATATAAATCACTCAATTTGGAAATACCCAAATTTGCAATTAGTCCCATAAACTACCTTACTTATCTAAAGAAAGCATTTTGAAACACCCAGGTGGGGAAATCTTTATCGACAATAGAGACTGGCTATATACTGATGACTATATGTAACCATAAAATAATTAAGTATAGCAGATAAATGATACACAAAAAAGAAGTGTTCTCAAGCCATTAATTCTCCAGTAAATCAAAGGCCACAAACTATAATTCAGTGAACTGAGACACAATCAAAATAAAAAAGAAAAAGAAAAATTACAATCATTTGTAATAGAGATGATTTTGAATGTAAAATAAGGATCTATCTATAGGAATATAAAAGTTCAATAATTAAATTTACAACAGTTAAGAACAGCATGCAAGTAAAATATATGCCACATAAATGAAAAATCTCCGAAAATAAATCGGCTAAATTTCCAGGCTAAACAATAAAGGGCAATCATTATAGCGGAATTGATCTCAAATCCAAATTTCTACATTAAATAACAATATAATAACAGAAACAAAAGGAGCATGCGTAAAATAAAAAACAATTTTCAAACATTGAAAGAAAATTCCCATATACCCAATAGAGATTCAATCTTTAATTGCAATTCTTCACAAATTTTCAAGATAAAATCACCAAAAAGCACATTAATATACATATAAGAATAAAACATTCCCAATTAACATGAAGTCTATAGATATACTTCATCATATTAGTTACCAAATCAAACAAAAACAAGAACACGAACACGGATAAATCAAATTCATGATAAAAAACTGAAAAAAATACTCACAGATTGTGTAAAGGATATCACTTGAGTGATGATGCCGCATAAAAAAAAAATATACATAAACACTTGTATTTGTGGGTATTTAATATATATGCATGTCTTCTTCAATGGCTAGTTCTTTTCCATCTGGATTTCTCATTGCTCTCTCTTAAGAATTTTTTGATTCTGGCATTGTGGGTTATACTGAAAATGGATTGATTATTATTATTATTGTGAAAATAATATAATATAAACAAATGATTTAACGGAAAAGGTAGTGGAGATGTCAATGGGGCCCAATATAGCCGCGAAGGAAATCTGAACGGGCTGTGAACGAGAAACGACAAAGTTAACGGCCGTTATGCACGTGTACACGGGCTTTTGCCGAATGAAACGGCTTTTGCTTTTCTTTTTTATTTTTCTAAAAAAAGGTTCCCATTTCCGTACGACTCTCCGTTCCGGTCCTCGTGCACTCCGCGACACTGGATTTATTATTATTATTTTATTTTTAATTTTTTCTGTTTTTAGAACTCTGAATCCTTTTTGAGTTACGTTAAAATTTTCATTCTCATTTTTTCTACTCAAAATTATAATGACGGTAACATGAACTTATAAGTAACAAATCTTTGAATAATTTTATTGGAACTTTGGGAGTGTATTCATAATCAATTGAGACTTTTAAACCCTTTTTGGATTTAGAAAGTTTAGAGGTATTGTTCAACAATACCTAATCATGAGGATGCTTCAGAATATTTTCGATTGTTCGTTCAAGAATTACGATCTTTAGCTCTGAAACTAAACCACTTTTGAAGCTCTCTAAAAGTGTTGTTGTATTCAATCGAGATTTTTGCAGACTTTTAAAAAAATCTTTTCAATTAAAACTTTTTTGAAGCATCTATAAGTCTTGTGGTATTCAAATTGTCAATAACTTTTAAAAACATTTATAAAAGGCTTCAACATACTATTTTTTAAGTGTAAAGTACAAAAATAAAATCTCAAAATTTGTCTTTCATCATTACAACGTTTTGGTAAACTATCACTAAAAATAAAAATAAAAATTATGTATTTTTGTTTCTTTCAATATTTCTTTTTTATTTTCCCATCTATGGAAATTAGAGCCATGATTGTTATTTTTTCTACCGATTATATTTGTTTCTATTTCTCTTTTCTTTTTATCTCTATTTTATTGTTTATCTTCATCTCCTATGAAAAAAATTATTATAACTAAAGATTCTCATATCTTTTTTCTTTTTTCATCTGTTTTTTATGAAAAAAAATATCTATTTGTAACTAAATTATAAAATTTTATATAAAAAAGACTAATTTATAATTAAATTTGAATATATTGATTTCTTGTTTTTTATTTATTCTTTTAATTAAAGTGACTTAATTTTTTATTACACAGGGAGTAGAAATGGAATTGTGAGATCATCACCTTGTATGTGAGAACTTCATGCTGTTTGTACTTGAATTATATTTTAAATGAATGTTTTTAAAAAAAATTTGAATTCTACAAAAGTCTATAAAAGTTTTCAAAAGAAAGTCTATAGAATTCTACAAAAGATTTTAATTAATTTCATACAAATTTATAAAAGTCCACGAAATCTATAAAAAGTCTATTCAAAAGTCCAAATTGAATACACCCCCTTGATAGGTTGTGGCGTCGATGGAGACGTATGATTGTGATTTTGGAAGATGGTGTTTGGGTGATGATGGAAAATGGCGTTAGAGATTAAGACTAGAGTAACCATGTAAAATTTGTGTTACTTAATCAGTAATCATTCCCCTACGAAAATCGAATTTTTGTTATTTTAACTGAAGATGGGTAGGTTGTAGCATCAAATGAGGTGGAGCTCTTGTAAGTCTTGAATCTAGGATAGAGGTGTCTTGTAGATTGTGTTGGTTGAAAAATTAAGGGTAATATGTTAACATATTACCTAAGAGTCGGTTTGAGCCCAATTTTTTGATGAAAATGAATTTTAGAATAATATTTTGATGTAGAACGTGTGATTAAAAAATAAAAATAAAAGTTTTAAATTTGCATGTAATATTATTGTATTGAAGAATGTGTGGTTAAAAATAAGAGAAAGAAAAATATATTTTGAAAATAATGAGAACCAAACAAGGGCTAAGTAAACCGTGAATTATTTATTTATTTTTTAATAAAAAAGTAATATGTGGTAACATAATTGTTACCTGTGCGAAATAGTGATTATTCATAAAAAGTAACATATGATAACACAATATTTTCAATATAAAACATTGGTTTTTAATAATATATATATGTTACAGCAAAATATTATTTTTTGATAAAATAAATAAATATTTTAATGTTAAAAATAACAAAGTGACATACGTATACGTTACTCTAACATGTAATTCATATAAATGGTGTTTTTTAATGAAAAAAAAATGAAACATTAATTTCCTTTGTTGATTTTTAATTAAAAATGGGTATTTTAAAAAATTGTAACACATGGTTTTTGGACAAGAGTAGGATAGTTATGAACTAATCTTTACATACATAAATAAGAAAGGAAGTAAAAAAATTTAATAGATCGAACAGCTCAAGCCTCACATTATTCAGGCATATTAGCATGATTCGATACAGTTATCACTCCTCCTACATGTGAAATTCTCCATGATTGGGATCAGTTCCACATGTTAACTGACAATACATTTATGAGAAAGGGCATCTCAAAATGGAAATTGGGACTCTTGGTAACAACTCGAATAAAATCTTTCCTATTCTTTTTTCTTTCTTCGATTTTTTGAGGACTCAAATGCATCTTCATTCTTTTGGGTTTTAACCACGACAAAATCAAAATGGAAGCTTTTACGAATCGCTAAACAAAGTTTAGGTGTAAAATAACATAAAGCGTGACCAGGCAACAATGTCAAATTTTACGTCTAGATGCACTTTTTAAATCACTAATTTTAACTTGGGAAGCAAGAAAACAAAAATAAGAAGCGAGTAATATGACACGATACAATAAGTTGATATAAAAAAGTTACGATATTTATATTGTATTGGGACTTGGAGTTCCATTTAGAAGGTGAAGTTTCTCAAGAGAACTTGTCAAACTCTTTATATGTTGATTATTTATTTAAGTGCAAAATAGTGGCTCGTTTAGGAGAACAATGATCTTAAAATTCGACTAGTCACTCGAGCTTTAAATAAATCGAATTACTCATTTGAATTTTTTAACTTCTAATGCTATATTGAGTATTGGGGTCGTATTTTAAAAGGTGACTTGTGTAAAAAGGAGTAACCCAATTCTACATATGTGGAATATTGTTTTCGTTTTTATGTAACCAAAGATTTTTAAGATATGTTAGATGTGCTATACAAAATATAAATATACATAAGAAAAAAGAGACGTCATACATTGTCTTGTATTTATGTACTATACACCAAGCACATTATAATAATATTAAATTATAGTTATTAAAATCGAACAAAAATGTAACCCACGTTTTAGCATGATCAATTGAAGTCTTTAGCATCTTCTAAAAGCAATTGGCAATGGCATATATATTGTAGTACAAGAGCATATGGTACTTCAATGACATAACATGACATTCTAGCATTAATGCTTTGGCATCTTGAAATATACGCACCACTACCATCATTAGTCCCCCATGTAGCCCATTCATGGGCATATGCCTAGTAACTATAAGACAAAAACGCCTATATAGGAAATGGAATTTTTGTGCCAACTTTATATTTGGCTCAAGAGGAATATTTTCGATGAAAAGTGAGAAAACTGCATGTTTGATGCACCGTAATAAATAAAATATAAGTTATGAGTAAAATGATCATCTTCTTCTCACAGTTGTGATCTCCTTCTTAAGAGAGACCATTCTAAATGTTATATTTACGGCCTCACTTCTACTTTTTTACTGCGTAATACATCAGTGAATTTAAGACAGTTCTTTGAACACTACACACGTTGTGACTTGCCATTTCAATTAAATTTTCACCTAATTATAATCTTTTATATACCACGGTTCTAGTACATCACAAACTTTAAAAGGGAGCAAGTTGATCATCAATCTTTTATTGTAGTTACACATTGAGTATTTAACAATAAATATTGTCTAAAACTCCGTTGAATTGTCATATGCCTCATAACTCTCAAATGTTCAACTTTATGAAATGAGATAGCTTCCCAACTTAAACATGCTGCCTAGAACTTTTAAACCGACATGTTTCCATAGGCATCACACGACAATTTAAAATATTTCAATACTTACTATAGTTGGGAATGGAGAGTGCAACTATTATAAAAGAGGTTGACAAGTGACAACCAACTTGCTATAGAAGCAGTATCTTGAGGACAAACGATACAATTTTCTCAAAGATTTAGAACCTTTCTTTCTTAAAATTAAGGTAAAATTCATAATCTCTAACTACACATTAGGTCGAATGTATGTACAGAAAGGTGATGAAAGACGTGCTTGTTAGCGGACTAAACTTGCATGTAACTTCCATTGTTAAAAGCCTTCCTCCTGCTGTCCTGCACATCTACTATTATTTATATCACCCGATCCAAATTCCATGCCTAACTCCAGTTGATTCTCAAGAAATCGGACAGCCACGAGTCTACTGCAGTAGGATATCTAGGATGCGGTGTAGTCTTGGCTCTTGATAAGCTCCAGTATTCAGGCAGACGGGGACAAGATATAAAGGATTAACAACCGGTTCCACACAAGGCAATCTATGATGATGATCATCACCAATATGTGATTCCAGTTCTTGAAGTTCACATTCAGGTGGGACTACATAATACATTCAGGTCGAGTTGCGGACCAGAAACCCTCTCCGTGAGTTCACATCGCAGTTTCCTAATTTGAGCCTCCAGAGCAGAATTCTCATCCCGTAGCTCCTTTTTCTCCATGCTCACCTGTCAATAAAGAAAGTTAGCTTGGGCTAAGTTTAGAGTTCCCGTGAAGAGTTAAAAGAACCTGGCTATTGTATTAGATCTAAAATAGTGCCCCAAAACTTTTCATTTATAATTTTTGTAATCTTCCACTCACCGTGTGCTGCTTCTCAAGAAACTCAGTAAATTACACTACACAGCACGTTGGGATTGAAACTTTATTTACAGGATCAGAAAACATTAATTGCCACATTATGAATTGACATAGAAGTTATTATCAGAAAACATTAATTAACTTAGGTTCAGCTGTTATACTGCAAGTCATAAAAAGGTATCGATACAGAATGTGAAAACTTAATGTCAATGGACTTACACATTGAGATTCAGACAACAAAGCTGCATTTTCTTTTCCCAGACAGTTGATCTCATCTAGAGGCCTCACCATTGATCCGCTTAGATAATTCTGTAAAAACGATGTCATTTAAGACACCATGTTTTGATGTCAGATTTCACGTTCTGAAACTGTCGTTATGTGAATGGAG
This sequence comes from Fraxinus anomala, assembly GCA_903798345.1. Taxonomy (NCBI): domain Eukaryota; kingdom Viridiplantae; phylum Streptophyta; class Magnoliopsida; order Lamiales; family Oleaceae; genus Fraxinus; species Fraxinus anomala. The sequence continues at coordinate 12,996 of CAIGRN010193809.1, read as the reverse complement.
CCATAACTTAATATAAATTTTGTTAAAAAGGCAAAAATGTTATATTTGAAGTAGAATCATTTGAGCATCTGGAAATTACCTAAAGCATTAGATAAAGAAGGAAAGATTTTGTTCAAGCTCTCTCTCAGCCTTGGAAAGTCTCTTTGGAATTTTTTTTTTTCATTCTTCTTGCCAGAATATGCCCTGCTTCCAGACATCAGATAAGATCTTAGTACTCATTAACTCAAAAGTGGAATCCTTTTCTTTTTTGATAGAAGGCCAAATGGTGCCAACATTCTATAATCATGATGATAGTCAATTTAAACCTACGAAGCAAAAAAATAACAATAAAAATCAATTCGAATAACTATGTGCGCATGAGAATAGCATAATTTTTATCTTTCAATTTCTGAAAGAGAAGGCACTATACTTTTTCAGAACCATTGAAGTTACTTTTCTCCTCAGACTCCGGCAAGCCCTGCTAAAATTGTAAGTACCGTAGTTTCATTTCACAGCTTGAAATACGCGGATTGACCGTAATCAAAATGAAATGATCTAGAATTGTATTACTCAAATGTAAGTACTGTTAACCCCGAAAAATGTATCAATGATGTGGCCAACAGATCTCAAGACCTCTCACGTCCACGCAAACTGGATTTCTGCACACTTAGACAAAAAGTTAGTTGGCCTTCTTCAGGAGGGGTGGAGCTGGCCGTGCGCACTTTGACGATCAAGTCAGTTAGAGAAATAATTATGAGTGTGAGAGAGCTTTAAGTGTGAGCCTCCAATGTAAAATGGGGGTCGGCTTTGAGGGTGCAAGAGTAAAATGTGTGTAAAGCAAGGATATAATTTTGAGAGTCTAAACTTGCATTATATTTAAATGACACTAAATGTGAACTTTATACTTCGACAAAATGAATAGGGTCCGCTGGATGATAGTGCACGTGGCCTCATCCAAATGACTTCCCCCTCGTATTATATACGTCATTCAATCATAACTTTAAATGTTAACACCACTTTTGTATTCATAAAGTCTAGCCTGAACTCTAGACTTGACCAAACAGGATGGTGGAAGCGACGGTAACAGTGAGTTGTCTTGTCAACTCACATGGCATGAGATCTGTTCAAGATCTCGTCACCGCCTCATCTTGGATCGGCTCTTGCAATGGGGTCTGCGTGTAACGAGGTCGGTCCACGTTTTCTATAAGGGAAAGCGGGTCGTTCATGCTTGAAATGGTTCGCCTGCATGTGACTGGATCGTCCCATGCCAGTGTATGAGGTGCGGGGCCCTCGAGCCTTTCGCCACATGGGTTAATTGGGCTCATGTGTTGGTCCTAGTTTTTTAAGGCGTAACAAGTACTATAATTGATGTAGGATACGTTCAACTTAATATTTAAATTTTATTGTTGTTGATTAATTAGTTTTTTACTATTTTTTGTTTATTAGGAGACTTATTTCGAGTTTTATTAAAATACAATTTATTAGATTTATTTTCTTTTAAGAGTCTAGTTATGATATTTGCTTAAATAGCAAATTATGATATTAAAATCATTTTTTAATTGTGCATCCAATAGTTAATATGTGCCCGAATTTACGTTTGTTATTTTGTGTTTATGTTTCCTTTTGCATCAATTAGTTCACTATTATATGAGCATAAATATACATTATATATTTACAATTTAGTTCACAAATTAATTGTATTAAGTATATATTATTTTTAATAAGACTAACGATTTAAATTTTACTAATCTAAATAGATAAATGCTACAAAAGGGGCAGCAATGGAAAACAAAATTATATTGCAAAGCATGGGGTGGGATCTATTTCCATACAATATTTGGGCCCTCTTTATCCTTTTTCCGGGAAAGGGTTCCCGTTTTGGGCTTCTTTTAATTGGTCTGAGAAAATGCTGAAGGGCCCTTATTTGGGCCTTTGCTTTTTCACCTGTGGTATTTAGGTCCTTTACCTCCTTACTTATTTTTTAAATTTAAAAATAAAAAATAACAGTCAGAGAAGAGCGGTGTAAAATTAAAATTTATAGTTTTATAGATATGAAAGAGTCTCCAAGATATTTTGGGCAAGCAGCAGTTAGCCGTACTTGAGACATTTGAATTATGTAACTGACAGAATACGGCAGGGCTCGTGGGCTTTGGACATGCGTACTATATATTTTGCAGGCAATAAATTGCACTATCTGCTTGTAGGCCATCCTCATGTCCTGATTGAGATTAACAATGAAAAATAAAATAGCTTAGTAGATAAATTTGCATGCAAATTATCAAGAAGCGTTGAGCCTAGGTCCAAAGTTGGATATGCACTCAGACGTAATTTTTGTCTCAAGATTTTTCCTTTAAAGACACTCACACCGTCCCACGATGTAACAGTACAGATGATCGTTGCCTCGGATCATTGATAAAGATGCTCCAAAATCGAATAGTGTTTCAGAATATCTTTAACTCATCTTTATCCAAGTGTTGATCATTTATCACGGACATATGATTCTATGTGGCATTCACTTTGACCCCACACGAGGTGGAGCATAACCATATTACATATAATCGGTAATAATCGTTTATAAGATGCAGTGCTTTTTTTTTATTATTTTGACACATGAAAAATTTAGCAACATCAGAAGTGTGATTAACTAACTATTTACAAGGCCAAATTTCGTACAAATTAAGTACTTAAAAGACGCATTTTGGTTCCTACTTGTTGGTTAGTTACCTTCCTAAAAGAAGACATTATTATTTGATATTTTTAAGATAGTCTTTTAAATACACGATTTATCAATGGGACCATTTGTCTGTACCACTTAGTTTCAACCCATGTGCCATAGTCGTACCACCATATGACAACTTCAATATCATGAAAATTCATAATAATGGATTATTTCCGTTGATAATGCTGTTGGAAGTTGCACCACATATTGGGATTTGACTCTTTATACAATAAATACTTGTTAATTTCTTTTTCCTTGAATTTCTTTAAGAGTCGCCATCAATGACAATGAAGGTTGGGAGTTTCTATTGATACCTTACTTGAAATTGACACTGATAATTGTTGGAATAGTTGAAAGAAGGGGGAAAATGAAAGTGACTAGAGAGGAGGATTCCCTTTCTAGTTTCTTCCCTAGTTATAATATCCTGTAACTACGATATCATTTATGATGTCTTTGGTATTCAAGGTTTACTGATCAACTATAGAATTATATTGGATATGTGGAATGCGCTAAAGCAGTGAGAGCGAGAGAATGACAAATTAAGACACCAAAGTACCAACATAACAAGTTCCAGAATAAATTACTTATATTTTTTAGGTTCGCTCATTTTTTATTTGCCTTTAACTTTTGCTCTTAATTTTCCTTCAATGGCCGAGGAAGGATTGGAAAAAGCAAAGAATTCACCTTGTAAATCACTATTCTTGATTGCTTTCAAGACGAGCAAGCAATGATCAATAAAGTTTTGTATTAAAACATATATATCAAATCTCTCTCTATATGTATAGTCTAAATCCATTGTACAAAGAATCATTATATTCAATCTCACACTTTAACCCGTGAAATTCAGAATAGATCAATATTCATGTCCGAACTTAATCAAAGATATCCTTCTCTAGCAAGTTGTTTGATATATGATACTACGTTACTATCTTTGGGTACCATCATTTGTCAAATCCTGGCTCAAGTATGGATATTATTATGAGGATAGACATAAAAGAACGTCATACATTATCTTGTGTTATTTTAACAACTAAAATTTCTTCTTATGGGAGACATGATAACATGTGGCAAGAAAAATCTCTAGTTCTACACATTTTTTTTTTTTTTGTAAAGGAAAAACTAGACATTAAGTGAACCCATTGACAGATGGGCCAACAGAACTTCAACGGTCCTGATCAACAGTTGGTGGGCCAAACCACCAATGATCTTCATGGCGCCAGCTATGCCTTCTCTCTATTATATAAAAGAGAGAAGGAATGGTCCAACTGTTGAGACAGTTTTCCAGCATGTGGGCCCTCACCACCTGAGCCAACTCCTGGAGATGATAAGGTATGGGCCCTCACACCAGCCCAACTAATTACAAGACAGTTACGCTATTGCCCCCTCAACACTATTGTTCAAGTAGCAAATCGGTACTCAATTTTTATGTACAATCAGTCTCTGACTCTCTATGAAAGCTCTTGAAATCTTTGTTAAATCGTCATAGGAACCTCGTGTAAACGTCCTAAATAAATTTTTTGAATGTTGAAGCTCGTGAAGATTATATAACAATTTAGTAAAGATTTGAGTGTGCTTCATTGTTGCTTGGGACTTTTGTTAATAATGAAATTTTGTAGTCTCTCTCATTCGTGGATGTTCTGAACCATTGGCTACTAGAATGTTACATGTCCCCACGCCATTGTTTTAATTAATGTTTATGTTGTTCGGTGGAGGATAAGAAATGAAAATTTTACGTAGTGTCAAAACCTGTAAATTGAAATGGAATCACTAAAATAAAAAGAAAAATGGTGGGGCTACCACCCGACTAACATTGGTTGGCTACAAGACTCGTGGATTGAAAAGAAGAAACATCTCCTAGAACGCATTGGACGAGTGTCTTCAAGATAGAGACCTCGCAATAGGGTTACCACTCTATGCTTGAGCTAAAGGGAACCAGAACAAGAAAGTCTTGACACTAAGGGTTCCTTAACGTACTATCAACAAGTTCGCCAACCATTTGATAATTGACATCAATCAATCAATCAATCTGATAGATTGAATCGTCCTATAAATGAAACTCTAATCGCTCAAGAATTAGGGTAATTTCAAATTAAAATCAATTTGTCGATCTCATCTTGCCATAAAACTTCTCATAAACAAACCAAGTGAGCGAGCCCAACCAAAAGCTGCACACAATCTAAAAATAATTTCAAATACATTTCTTGAATTCTATATTAATTTATGCACCATCAAGTTATCGAGGGTAGTGTCTCGTTGAATTGTTCTGTAAGACCAATTGTACATGGGAATAGAAGAAAAGGAACACTCGAGCTTTCAGAAGTTATTAAGGAATTTACATATAACTATAACATGTCAAAATAGTACCTTCCCAAACCCTAATCTTTAGAGCACAAAGAAATTGTATGATATTAAAGAAAACAAAGCAAAACTCAATCTTGTCTCAACACGTGTTGTTACACATCAAACTACACAAATGGGAGATGAAAATGATGACCATTTCCCATAATGCTTATTTAAAAATCAACTCGTCTAAAAATTTGAATTTTAGCAAATGATTTAAGTGTATTCAATTAAATCTTGTAATCAATATTATTGGGACTCACTCACTTGAGATTCAGATTCCCCCGGAACATCACCGGTCCGATACTGATTTAGCCCAGTGATCATGCCTAGTTGCCCTTCCACCGAACCGCCGCCGCCACCACTAGTTGAACCTAATTGTTGACTAGGCCATAGTGCAACGGGTGTTGGAAAATTCATAAAATGTAGCCCACTAGACATAGTACCTCTATACAAAGCAGCAGCAGCAGCACTGTTATTAATTGAAGGAAATGTCCAAATGGGATCACCAACCATGACTTGGTTATTAGAACCGGCCACCGGCGGCCAAAAATTTGCTGGAATTGAAGCATGACTAGCCGGAATTGAACCAGTACTCGACTGTAGAAAATAATTTCCTATTTGATGCTGAGGTTGTTGTAATTCTTGCTCAAGCCTACGCTTTCTCCCTATACTCTCCTCAGTTTCCATTAAGTCTAGTGTATTCTCTCGCAACTCCGGCTTAGCCTGCAAAAAATTAGGGTTAAGGCTTGGCGACTGGAAATTCAACAACGTCGTTGAGGAATTCTCTGATTGTAATCCGGTGCTCGGTAAAATTCCCCGGCGTTGAGGAATCAAAAAATTTGAATCGAAGTACGCAGATCTTAATTGAGATGGCACTGATATGCTGGAACCTGAGCTTCGTAAACTTATATTAAGTGAAGTGAAGTTTGCCGGGATTGTACCGGTTCCCGTGGCGGCAATGACAGCTGGCTCGGCTTGTTGAAGCAGCCATTCGACGGTTTCGCCATCAGACTTATGGCCGAGTTCTCGTGTGAGCTGAAAAACCCTAGCAGCACAGAGTGCAGGCATGCGAATTCGTCGGCCACGTCCATCGACCTTGGTGTGACGGTCTTTCGTTGTCGTACGCTTGGGCGGCGGCTTCTTGGATGTCTCAGCGGAGACATGGTGGCTTGAGGAGGCTGTTGGTGGTGGAGTGGTGGCGCTAGTGTTTAACGTATCAGCCGCGACGGAGATGGCTAGAGATGGATAGGTAGATGTGGAGGAGCTGGGCTCATCTTCTTTCTTTTCAAGTAATTGGAAAGGAAAGTTGTGGCGGCGGTGGTGGAGATGATCATCGCCTCCTTCCATTATCACATGAGCTAAACCCCAGAAAAAGCTCTATTTCTCTCTCTTTCAAAAAAAAGTGATTTTCTTTAGCTTAATTCTATGTGGTCTTTTGTTTTGTATCTTTATAGAGTGATCTCTCTTCTTCTTTAGATTGATGCCATGGAAGTCCTTTTAGCGAGAAAGAGGATAAGTTAGGAGGACAGGCTTTAAGCAAGAAAGATAATGAGTATGAATTATACAGGTGTGCTCATAGAAAAGCAGAAATTTTCAGAATTGGAAAAAAAAAAAAAAAAAAAGTGCTTTTCTTTGGCTTGTAAATTATTTTTCTCTGAATTTCGATCAACATAATGACACCTTGTGTCATTTAATTATAAATATAAGATTGACGTTTTAAGTAAGACTTAGATATTATATCAAAGTTCAAATATATAGCACAAACAAGCAATTCAACAGCTTAAAATGTTACGTATGGTTGAATTTCAAGGAGTGTTTAATTTTATATTAATTTTGTTTGTGGTTGAATATAAATGGGAGAAGGGTGTTTCTTTTGAGCGTAGTTGGACAGAGCCTTCGGTTCAAAGTCCACGTGGGGTGCTCTTTTTATGATTGAATCCATAAAGACAAAGGGATGGCCAGGTTGGGTCCCAATCCCAAGTCATAAAAATAAAAATTGAGAGTTGAGAAAGTAAAGACGTTATCATTTCCATTTTACCTTTGTTCTGTGACCTTTGCTGGGATATTATTTATAGACTGCTTTGGGATTCCTGCAACTTATTTTTTGCCTTTGCCTTTTTCTCCTTTCTCTGGGGATAAATCTTGTTTAATAGCTTTAATTGTAATGCATACATTTGTGACATGCTTGTTACGTTTAACCAAATTAGACCGTCTCTTCTTATCTAAGCATCGCCCTCAGACCTCACAGCTAGCCTCCTATTGACGGCAAATAGGATTGTGTGGACAAGGACTACGGCGACCAGCCCTACTCAAGAATTGGATCGAAACCAGCTCGACTTTTTCTGAGTCAATTTGGTATAATAGATGAACAGTACTGAGAGATTTTTCAGTTCCAACGAAAAATAAAGAATAAGTTTGATCAGCTAAACTTATTGAGAAAAAAATGGTCAATGGAAGACTAGGAGCAGTTGGGATTGAAATAAAAGAGTAGGGGATATCTTTCAGTTAGAAAGAGAGCAACTAGTAGAGATACACTAGAAAAATAGTGATAGATGCACTATTACTAGGAAAGCGTAAATTTCACAAACAATGTCATGGTATAATTTGCAATCACGTCAATGAAAATATTGTTTTTCTAAAGAGAGAAAAGAAAGGAAAAAAAAGTCAACAATCATATGCTCTTTTACTTGCTCTCTTCCACCATCCTCTACCTCTTTTACAGATGCCACAACGAGTCTACGAAAAAGAATCCCAAGCAAAGTATAGTAAAAATCCAATAGTTACTCGTCACCATCTTCAACTTCATCGTCCTCGTCATTCTCTTCTGAGCTATCACTACCGTTTTCCTGCAGTGACTTTTTGGATCAACACTTGCTATAGATAGTAACATACAACATACAAAGATAAAGAAAATGTATCAAGTGAATTTCTCACTGTAGAAATGATTCATAATGGCTAGAATATCACAACTAAAAACCTGGCCATTGATAATCAAACACCACAAAAGCTAAAGAGAGAGATTTTTATAAACTATAAAAATATGATCCCATTATTTTTAAGATCCTTTCCGTATAAAATTCATGATCATAGAGAGTCCTAGCAGGCACATGAGCGTATTATATTATTGGTTTAGAACTGAATCCATGTATAACTTTTCCATCATCTACACTAAAATGTACGAGTGTCCATAGAGAAGTGCTTTTCTTCACTCACCTCATCATCGCCATCATCCACGTCAAGATCTTCTTCATCGGCCTCCTATAGCAATAATACAAAGATCACACTAGGATTATTAAATAGCCACACAGGTTAAGCTCACCATAAACCTCTGTTAACATATCAAGGAAAATACGAAGAGGGGGATGAAAAGAACTTTACATTGTTAAAATAAGTGAGAGGATTTGGCCAGAGATCATCCTTGATTATCTCAGCAACCTGCTAAAATAAAGGTAGATTTATGTAAAATGCCCATACGCCAAAGCAAACCTAAAGCCATTCACTGCTAAGACATGATTTACCTCATCATGAATCTCCACTATATCATCCTTATGCTGGGTGTCACTAAACCAGGTAAAGAAGCTGCTAACAGTGTGGCATAAGAATAAGCAATGGAGAGTACACAAGAATATACAAATACTTGCCAAATGGCAATATAATATAGTTCAAGACAATCAATGCAAAGATTAAAGCAAGCAGACAGAATATCTTATTATTACATTTTAAGACCACGAGCCCACATAGATTAAGCTAAAATATTGGGGAAAATTGCATATTAGGGTCATCTTCGCAGATTCTATAAGACAAAACAAGTCAACCCCCAATCTGATATATTTTTGGCACATGCACAACCAAAAACATAAAAAGAGTGGTAGTGGTTCCTAAACTTGCTCACTTGTCCTCTATATAGCAGCAACAAATAATTACTGCATGTTTAAGAGTTCAAGGAAAAATAAAGGTAGATCAGAGCACAAGGATGCATTCTAAGGAAAACAAAGAAGAAGGCATATTGTAAGAGTGCATTCAAGAGGACTATAAAGTCCATAACAAAAATGGCACAAAACAAAATCTTAATGAATACATTCAAGCTGTTTGCAGCAAATTTGGCAACTATACCTGACAATTTCCAGCAAAGAATTGACAGAAGATATTGTTCAAGTACCCATTCAGGAATACAGATTCAGCCGAAACAAGTCCACATCTTATTTGAAATAAAGGAAAATCTCCACTACAAAGATGATTGTATTATCCTAACTTAAAAAAGAGAGGCACATAAGAACTCGCAATGTCATCATATTCTTTGAAATAACATTGGTATGCTTGAATGCAGCAATGACTAAGATAGAATAAGAGTCAAGTATCGATCTTCTTAATGTCCCTAAGTGACCAAAGTGACTATTCGTTAGGATAAAGTTGCAACCTAGTCAGCAGCCTATGTTTACATCTTCACATGTCAGCTCCATAGCTATATAAAACAAACTAAAGTTTAAACGTACAATGTAACAACCTTTCTTCAGAATGAGACCGCTTGTTCCCTTTCGTCTCATCAACACCATTTGGAATGGCCTTCATAAGAAACATGGAAAGAAGCTTAATAAATGAAACTTAGAGAAGTCGCATAACTCAAGGTATGACGGTATCAAAGCTTACCATGCCTTCTTTCCACTTAATTGATGTAGAGCTTATTTTTGTTGTTCCATCCTCTAGGAAGGTAAAAGTCTTTGTGAGTTTGGTATCTTCAAAATACGGATTGGGTTTGAAGTTCTGAGGGGAAAAACAATACATAAAATTAGTAAATTTCATACAGACTACACAAACTATAAAAATAAAATTAAAAAAAAGAACATTCACAAGTAAAATTCTACAAAAGCAAGAAACATAAAAAGAAAAGAAAAGAGACTCACAAATGTAATTGAACAACCCGATTTCAAGTCTTTAGATTCTTCAACTTCGAGGGTAGTTAGATATTTGAAAATCTGGGCATCAAACGAAATAAATTATCCAACTTGTGTCATACTCAAGAACAAGCTTTCAAATTTAGTGAGCACAAGAGTTATTTCCATAATAAAACCACTATGATTTTTCTTCATTAGAGAAAGCAGACTGGCAATAGATAAACCTTTTGGTCTTCTTCAGTTAGAAGTTCACTAAGGACAGGATGACTCAGAAACTGCAAGGAAAAGAACATGCGTCATTGTGGAGGGAAAAAAGGACCGTAAGAGGTGGTGAAGAGTAGAGATTAGCAAGTATTGGATCACTTACGGCAGTCATCCAGAAGTCTGGAATTGACTTTATGATTTCATTTCGCTTATCATAGACAGGCTTCCGTTTCTCACTGTACTTCTGTTCTATTTCCAAGACTTTTTCACTAGCTTCTTCATTGATCTGAAAGCAATAAAAATAGTAATTAACATTTTAGCCCATGTTTGGGCTCCATTTTTTCAAAAACTCATTTTCAACCACACATTACACATTCTCCCATAACATAATTTTACACGTAAACCCAAAATTTTTCTTTATTTTTTAACCACACATTCTCCAAAAAAATCACTATTCCAAAATACATTATAACCCAAAAATGGGTACCAAACAAGGGCTTAATCTCATAACTTTTTGGTATAACTAATTCACCATACCAACAGTAGAAAATCATATCAATATCTCTAATAAACAAAATACATGCAATTCCTTAGGGCCTGTGTAGGAGTTTTTTTATTTTTTAATCACCAATTTTAGGTGGCACAGTTTATGAAGGGTTGGGAAAACCGGTACTTGCTAATTTTTTTTGGGCACTGATTTTGGATAGTTTTTAAACCACTCAAAATTGGTGTAGTGTAATTTTGATTTTCACTCAACCCACCAAACCGGTGGATTTTAGTTACTCATATTCTTTTCTAATTTTACACTATATACAATAATTATTTCCAATAAACATATTTTGTTCAAAACTAACAAGTAAATAAAAATACATTAATTAAAAAAATTATTTCTAAGCAAAAAAAATTACTTTATAATCGAAAATTAATTTATAAGTAAAAATTTACTTACAACATAAAAAAATCACTTTTGTGCAAAAAATTGTTAATAAAGTAAAAATAGTACTAATAAGACAAAAAACTACATATAAAATATATAGGTAAAAAATTCACTTATGTTTACTTAAAAGTACAATATTATCTTATGATTACAAAATTCTTATAAGTAAAAAATACTAATTAAATATTTTAAGTAAATATTTTACTTTTTAAGTTGAATATTAACTTGTATATAAAAAAAATTACTTAAGAGTAAAAAAATTATAAATTGAAAATTTCATTAAGGGGCATATATGTAATTTTATTCTTTGAAAAACTTTCAGAATCGAAGAATATTAAACTCCAAAGCATGGGTTGGGGTGTTTTAAAAATCGCTATTAAAATCACTCAAAATCAGTCTGCTCATAAATATTCAAAATCGGTACTTTAAAAAACGCACATAACCGGTACCCCAAAACTCCCAAGCAGGCCTTTAGGTATCATTATCATGAATTTCAACCGTCATCAAGATTATAGTTGTTATGTGTTGGCTTCTAGATAATAAACAACCATCATAAAACAACTTGAATGTGATTCTTCGAAGCTGGATGTACAGTACAGTACAGTATTTATGAATTTATTCACAATACAAAGACATCATAGGTGATAGATGCATTAGATTAGGGAGCATGAGTTTTAAATTCGTGCTTATTATATACTTATGGGCCAATTTACAATGCCAATTATTTCATTTTCGTTTTGCAAGAGTTAAGGAAAAAAGGGGCAAGAATACATTGAAAACTACTTTTTTACAAAAACTGTACACCGGACACAATAATTTTAAGAATGCCCTAAATCTAATAGCATATTAGAATGGAACCACTTTCAATATCTATCACGTGAAAAAGAACATTAACAACTAGGCCCCAATAAATTTCTTCCAATTCTAGGTTCAAATGACTTCAATATCCTCCTTACCGAACCCAAATAACGCAGAAAATTAAAAGTAGCAATCTTTTCTTAAAAATCTCTAGTTTCTAATACATAGAGAAGTAACTGAATGAAACAGGAAATCAAAATTCGTACCAAGATATCGTAACAAGATCAATTTACCTTTTTCTGGTCCCTCTCTTACAAAACTCAAATAACTCGGAAAAATTAAAAGTAGCAGTTTTTTTTCTTAAAATCTCTACTTCTCTATCATAGAGAGAAGGAATAGGAAGTCAAGATTCATAAAAAATAAAATAAAATAAAATTAATAATTTACCCTTTTTTGGGTCCTAATTAAAAAACCCAAATAACTCGGAAAAATTTAAGTAGCAATTTTGTTCCTTTTAAATCTCTATTTTTTTTAACATGGAGAGAAAATAGGAAATCAAAATTTATAACAAAATTAATTTACTTTTTCTTTTCAGTCCTCACTAGAAAACCCAAATAACTCAGGAAAATTAAAAGTAGCAATTCCTTTTTCTCAAAAATGTCTACTTTTCTAACACGGAGAAGAAAACAGAATAGAAATTGGAAATCAAAATTGAGAAAAAATTACTTTACCTTTTCAAGCTCGTCTTGGGCTTCCTGGAGCTTCTCAATGGAGAGGAGTAGGTCTCTATCAATGTGCTCTGTCGCGTTGTTTTCTTCTAATTTCTGCTTTTTCCCTTTGTCAACTCCCATTTTTCTTCAAACCCTAGAATTTTAGAGGGCGAAAAATTGTTCCACTGCTGTTTTTAGTGCTTTGCTCAAACCCTAGATAAACCCTTTTTGTTTGTTTGTATAGCACATTTATAGCAAGAAAAAGCACCTCAGTGTGCATATGGTAGGGGAAAACAAAGGGGAGGGCTTTTAGGGTTTTGGTAATTTTATTACAACGGCGTCGTATGTAGCGCTTATTTGGCTTCAAGAATTGTTTTGTGAAAGGAGTTCCTTTTTCTTTCCTTTTTTTTTTTT
>CAIGRN010193803.1:0-20694 GCA_903798345.1 Fraxinus anomala | reverse complement strand
TTTAAGTATATATTTTTTATTTGTTCTTTAAAGGTATTTTATATTAATAATACTGAATATTAAATTTATTTTTATATGTATCATTATTATTATTTATTTATTAAAGTTTTAAATTTTTACTTTTTTTAAATTATTTTTTATTATATCGTGTGGGGAAGGAGAATTGTGAAAACCACGACCCCGTATGTAATAATTTCACATTATTGCACTATATCCGCGTGAATTCTATTTCAAATGAAAAATTTTCAAAATTCTTTTGGGTTCTACGAAGTTTTAAAATGAAAATCTACAATAAAAAAATTCCACTAATTCTATACAAATCTCCAAAAAAAAAATTCTCTAAATCCACAAAAGTCGTTACTTAGAAAAAGTCATCAAAGTCTTCCAAAGTCTCAATTAAATACACCCTAAACTGTTTAGGAATAAAACATAACCACAGGCGGTAAAGAAAGCAACCATACCAGCACTGCAAGAAGTAGGAGGGTCTTTCTGCAGATCCTTCAGTTCCTTCAAGATACGCTTCGACGCCATCACTTCACCAAATTAATAAACTTTCCCCCAAAATACAAACCTCCGAAAATTCCAACAAAATTATGAGTAAAAAAAAGAACAACGTCGTCTTACAAAAAGAAGTAAAAAGAAAATCAATACTCAATGATATATTCCAGGACGCAATATTGAATACAATTTGATCCATGGTTGATCTCTGATTAAAAAAGAAAAGCCCTAAATACAAGAGTGAAAGTAAAAAAAAAGGAAGAAATAGCTGGTAGATAAGCAGATCCATACCAGATTGACTGATTGCTTGAACAGGAGAGGGCCGAGCGGAGAAGCCAAACGTAGTCGTCCCGAACCCTCTGTGTGATTACTCTTATCGCGCGATTTCGAAAGGAAATAGAAGATGGTCCTTGAGCGAATATATGCATACGTTCTTCATGTCATTTCCCGTTTCTGCCCTTCCAGATCTTTCTTTATTTTTTATTTTTATTTTGAGAAGCTGTCAAATTTTTAATAATTTTTAATAAAATATCTGATTAAAAATTTGATAAAATTATGAATTTCATGAAATATATTATTCAAAATAATTATTGACTTCAATTTAAATTTTTATTAACTTTTTTTTATCTAAATCAAACTCGTAAATCGGTGTTGCATGCAACCATTACTACATAAAACAACACGTTTGCAAATTGCACAATTTCCTCGTATGTTATTACTCGCAAACTTCAGAATTACACTATAAGGTTGGCTTTGCCCTCAAAAGCTGACGCCAAAAGTCGTAAGGTCGCGATTCTAGTCATTTCAATGTAATAACATAATGCAATCAAGATACTCCTTTTCTTGATCGTTTGTTTGTTTCTCGACATGTCTGGAACTCGGCAATCTTAAGAGTATCATCCTAGATTTTATAGACATTTCGAAAGTGTTACAAGAGTGACGATGGGTCATCCTGTATAGAGGAAAATAAGTTGCAAAGATGTTCTTACATTATCAAATACACATATGAAGAATTCCCTTTCCTCTCAGATATCAAATAATTTAACAATATTGTGTGATCAGCAAACAAAGTTCAAACGATTCACATAGGTTATAGAGGGCCAAAAGGTTCTGGTAGAGGTTCGAAACCATTATCAAAGATGGGTTCCTGCTCAGTCTTGTCGTCAAGACTGCACAGCCAATTCGTGCTCTTCAGATCCTCTCTGAGGAGAATAATGTCATAACGGGAACTTTCATAAGCATCAATATTCGTCAGTTTTGCAGAAGATTGAGACTTGTCTTCTTCACTTCCACTGTCTGAAGACCTGTTAATATGATACCCATTTTCGGTAATGGCACCGTTATTCTTGACAGACAGGCTTCCATTGACTGATGCAGTTCCACTTAAAAGGTGATTGGATGAGCTTTTCGGATTGGTGGATCGAATGCTTTGAGGAAAAAGTGTCGAGCCTGTAAGAGGACGAACACCATTGGTGCTATTTCGTATATCCTGCAAAATTAATGGGAAGATCTTTGAGATTCATAAAACATGGAAAATAATAGGAAGAAGCTCAGTGTTCATAATGATTTCAAGTGGTACACAAATTTTGAAGTTCATTGTGCATTAACACCGTGCAAGGGCACGCAAGGGCTTAATGGCATGAAGATCCAGTCATATCTATGGAAAATCATTCAGTAAAATACTATATTGATCTGAGAAAAAAAGTCCAGCATATTTTCTAATTTGAAAAGTGAAGAAAACACAGCAACTCCTGACCGCCACATCCAACACCCAAAAGAAAAAAAAATATTGAGCACGGAAGCCACCAAAAAGTTTGCACCATTACACCGATAATTAATAATGATCATAAAGAACCCAAACTGACATTTATGAACTGGGAACACAATGAGATATATCCTTGTCACTCTTGTGCTAGTTGAAGTTAACCATGCAAGGGTGACAAAATTCAATATGTCATTATGTGGTATCAATTTAACCAAGTCAGTGGCATGAAGCAAAGATTCTTGATATTATAGGTTGCTGTTTTTTAACAGAATCGCCGGTTCCGTAGTAAGATCAATCAAACCTTAGTTAGGCAGTGAAATTGATTGCTTGAGGCTTTTCTTCATGGTTATTTACAAGATGACAGAGAAACTACACATTTTTGAGTATGCAATATTTAAACCTCACATTGCTATATAACAGATAAAGAAACCACGAAAAATTTAAATTTTGGCTAGACTTACCATATGCCTAATAGCCATATCCAGAGATTTCTTTGATATAGTCCGGCCAAACCCTGTGCTCTCTGTGGATGTCTTCAAAGGTTTTTGTGTTGAAAGTTCTCTGCGAGCGACAATTGCATCACTCAGCTGCCCATTGGCAGGCATTTGACCCCTTCCAATGGGTTCTGTATGTCTTACGCTGGTAACAACAGGTGATGGTTGTCTCCTAAGTGAAGTTGAAGCACTTGTGGACTCTACATTCCCTTTTACAGTGAGACCCACACCAGGCCTGGACCTACCAGCAGATAGTGGCCTGTCTGGCAAAGTTGTCAGCAAGTTTGGAGGCGTTTCAAGTGAAAAATCTGGGAGGGCAATCGGCTGTGGAGGGACGCGAACACGTGGAACAGGGGAGCTTGGACGGGACGGTGAAGCAACATTCCGTCCATTTGGGATTGCACGCCCACTCGAGGCCAATGGTCCAGAGGCTGGAGATATAGATGGTGCTGGGCTTCGACGAGTTGGTGTTGATGGCCTTGATGTGGACCGAGCTGCAGGGGAATTCAAGTTTGCTGGGACTTGTGGCCTAGAAGTTGGTGTAGAAGGTCGTGAGCTTACAGATGGTCTAGGTTTATCAGAGGAAGATGTGCTGGGGGAAGCACGAGGTCTTAGAGGAGTTGAAGGTCTTGAAGCAGTTGGACGGGTATGAGTCGTCGAAGGTCTTGTAATTGATGAAGTGCGGCTGGTAGGAGTAGATGGTCTAATATAAGACGAGACTGAAGCAGAGCTTGTGTTGAGAATGGAGGTTGATTTGTTTGAGTTCATAGTAAAATGGGAATTAGAGACAGAAGGACGAGTCACTGAACTGCTGCGAGTTGGTCTTGCAGGATGGTTGCTCTCTGACTGAGAAACTGAAAGCTGAAATTGGAAACCCATATACTTAAAAATGATAGTCATAAGGCATTTGAAAGTAACTTCTCTTGATTACGGATTCCTTTGTTCTCTTAAGGCAGGCAAACCAGACAGGAACAATATATCAGTCCTAAGTTTTATTATTACAGGTTACAATTACACAGATACAATTAAACGAACAACAGAAAGATTTGCTTTACTTTATCCCAGAAATTACAAGAAATAAACGGCAAATTCTCTTGGAAGATCTACTAGTCAGCAATAGAAAATAGGTTGACATACCCTTGAGCCTCTGTTTGTAGAGGTTGATCTAACCCTTGAACTGCCTCTTGGAGCCGCAGAAGCTCGTTGAGATTCGTTTCCATTCGTCGAGGGAACAATAGGAGTTCCAGGAGGAGTGAGAAGCCTATAACAAGTAACGGTTGAAATTTATTAGGCCATATAACAGCTTTGGTGCTTTCTTTAATACAAATTCATGTACATTCTTGCCATAAAAAACGTCATTGATCTATAAAAGGGAAGTGAATTTTATCATTGACCTAGGTGTACTACTAAATCCTTAGCTTGATTACCATTACATACGGAACTTTACTGGAGATTTGTCATTCCTTCACAAAGTTTAAATATTTACTTTTAGGCTTTTCGAACAATAAAAAATCTGTAATAGTGACGAGCAATAACAATAGCCCAGAAATAGAATTCAAGCAATTATGGCTAAGCAGGCATTCAAGCCAAAAATAGATCCGATAAATGAAAATTCACTTAATACAAAGAAAAACAATTGCAGGATTACCAATCATAATCATGCTTTCCGCCACCATCCGTTGATGACAATAGATCATCCAATCCACTCTTCCCCTGTTTTGCTGATCCAACTGAGAGTCTCCCCAGTTTCGACGATACTAAACTTGGAAGGCATCCCAAAATTATTAATTTTATAAAAATAAATAATAATCAGAAGAGGAAAGAATGTAATTTTTTTCTGACGAATAACTTAAATCTGATAAATATCATCAATAAACCAAATTACGTTCACTTCGGTGTCATTTTGTGTATATTTACTATAATAAGATCCGCAGGAAAAAAATCGTCCTTTTCGCACTGATTTGATTTCAATCAATGCTAGAACATATATTTGTTCGCTACATTACTGAATTTTCACAGATCTCAGGTAATAAACCACAAAATTAGATAGATACACACGCAGAGATTATGAAAAATGAGAGCTATACCATCGGAATTATCGGAGGCTGCAACGGGAAGACTGTGACGGTTCTTAGAGAAGAGATCCAAGTTATTGTCGGCGGAGTTCTTAAAGTTGGAGAGTCCGTTGAGGCTGAGACCTCGCCGATGCTTTGACAAAGGCGCCAGAGGAAAATTCCGGCTGTCGCCGATCGCAGATTCCCTGAAGCTCCGATTCATCTTCAGTTGTATATTTACGAGAATCACAATGCAAATACCATCTTCACTTCTCCGTCATATTAAACTACTGCTATAGGTTACTGCTCCAGCAGTGGCAAGCAATGGATTATCAGAGAAACTCAATGGAAATGCAAATGGATTCACGGAAGCAAATTATACGCCATGAACATGACTGTGTAACCGTGTGTGTTGATTAGATCTGTATATATTGAGCGAGTGAGTTGTATGTATCATAAAGAAAGTTGTGCAGTATGAAGACACGCAAAGGCATGTGAGGAGACTAACGCTGCGGAAAGCTCGATAAATTGCTAAAAAGTTTAAGTAAAAATTAAAAATTAATTTTAATCAAGTAATTTTAACTTTTTGGTAATCTAAAAAAAAGTTATTTTCAAAGTAATTTATACATGGAAAGTGAAAACGAATTTCATCAAGTAATATTATCCAAACAATTGCATGTGAAATAAAAGGGGACATGTAATCGAGTTAATTATGAGAAGCTGGAGAAGTAATCACAAAATGAGCAAGTTGATCGGCCGAGTTTCAATATCTTTAGAAATTCGAAGTTAAATTTGATTCCCTTTTAACCTACCAAGTCGTGGTTACGCAAGTCAAACTTTCATTTTTACCCCCACCCACTCTAATTTTCTCAAATGTTAAAAATACTAAAATTTTAAAACTCTTTTAGAACGTTGAACATGTGATGAAAATTTTAAATAAATGATGAATACGAAAAATTCCAAGGTACATCTGAGTAAGTTCGATACTTATTTTTATGATATACATTTTTTTGTTTGATACGTTGAATTAGATATTTTATGTATTATCCCGACGAGTACTAAACCTGAAGTTAGGGGATACTGAAAATGTCAAAAATAGTGATTAGTAGAGTTCTGTTTGAACCACATTTTTATTTTCATTTGTATTTTTTTACTCATTTTTAATCACACATTTTTCAATAAAATAATATTTTTTATCGCATCAATAACTTTTCATTCTTTTTCAACCACATATTTAACATCACTTCACAAAAAAAAAGCATTAAATCCTAAAAAAATGTGCATCAAACACATACTAAAGTGTGTGTAGATCTTGAATCTTAATTATTTCAAATCATTGGAGGATTGAAAGCTGACTGGTTAGCTAATTATGACAATTTCTTGTGATCCATTCTATCTGTGAAGTCTTTATTCTACGTGTTTGGCTAAACTTGAAAGTGAATTAAAAAGTAACTTTTTTAAATATATTTAAGCTTTTTTAGAATTGATTATTATTTTTTTTTTTTACTCCAAAAACTTACTTCTAAAAAAACTTTTTAATTTTTAAAACACACACTTCCTCGAATTTTTTGAAAATCTAGAAATTTAATATGTATGCATGTGTGTGTCAGAATTCATTTAACCAGAAATCAATTTCATTAAAAGTATCGATAACTTGGTTGTTGCACAACTGTATAAATTTCATTAAATTTGTACTTCAAAATTAATTTCATAAGTTTCTTGTAAGTCACCACAAAACATGCTAAGCTGTATGATTAAATTCATTAATTATATTATATAAATCCATTTATCGTATCAAAATGTTATAAATAATGATAACATATTTAAGGTCAGTTTGACATAACTTTTAAAAAGTCAAAAATTACGTTTGAACGTGATTGAATAATTTTCTAAAAAAATTTTGTCGAGCAAGAAGAACTCAAGAAACTTTTATATAAAAAGTAGAAGTAACAATAGAAACTCATTAACATATTATCAACTTCCATGTGCACTCAGATACATGACTTGTTGTGCACTTAAAAAATGGTTAAAACTTGTAGATAAGCTAAAATATGTTAATCATTTAAGTAGATAATCGATATTAAGCCCTATCTGACAGCCCTTTTTTTTTTTGTGTAGAATGAGTTTTTGATATTAAATTTTTGGGAATGTGTGATTAAAATGTATGAAAGCGTTTAAGTTTATATTAAAAATGTTAGAAATAAGTATGAGAAAAAGTGTTGAATGAATGGTTGTCAAACAGTGGCTAAGTCTCTATTTGGTTCAATTTAAAACTTAGAGTAAAATTTAAATTAAATTTAATAATTAATTATAATTACATATTTTGTTGGATCTACAATTTTTTAACCATACATTCATCAACTTTATCAAAATTTATTAAAAATCTGATTTTTATCTAAATTTATTAAACCCCTGTTTGGACGGCATTCTTGCAAGAATAAGAAGGAAAAAAAACGGCCGTTATACAATGAAAGGGTCCCACTTGGCAGCAATGTTTGACTCTATTGGGTTGAGTCAGAAAGAAATATTATAAAAAGACTATATTGCCCCTAACTCGTTTTACGCTAAATTTCAAGAAAAGGGTAATTTTGACATTTCAAATTCCATCTGACAGCTGCCTTTATTTTTTCAAAGTTTGCGGCTATATGAAAGGACGGTTTACTGTTGCAACGATACAATTTTTCATTTTAATGCGGAATTAATGTGCAACAAACAGACCATAAGCAATGACTGAATTACATTTTACATAGTTTTTACTTACAAGGTCAAACAAATGGTTGCATTAAATTGCAGTTTAGATTTTGTTAATTACAATGTAAGTTAAGAATAAGATATATTAGGTGATCAACTGCCGCGTGTACGAGATTTTATATCGTGAAATTGACACTGCAACCACCCCCCAACTTCCTAATATACGTCAAAACATAGCATATTAGTATTGACCTCTAATTAAGCTCAGGGGCACGTTTGGAAGTGGACTCTTTTTTCTTTTTTTAACTTTTACTTATTATAGAAGAGTTTTATGAAAAAGCTACTTTACGGTTTTGGAAAAGTTAACACATACTTCTAATTAAGGATTTACTTTTAAATATGTCTGAATAATTTTTTAAAAGTGATTTATCTAGTTTTAAAAACTTTTTATAGAAAGATGTTTTAAAAGTAATTTTTTACAAAAAGTAAAAGTAAAAAAGAAGTCCGGCTAAAGAGACTCTTAGGCTGGCTTCGTCAAAACACTTCAAGCCAAACAAAGTATTTCTAGAAAAATATTCAAACGTGTTGCTCTTATGGTCCTTTTGAAATGTCTTTTAATTTTGTTTATTGTAGAAGATATTTTTGAAAAAGTTACCTTAATTTTTGAGCTTCTTGTTCCTAAAGTACTTTTAAAAAAAGTCATATTGAACCAATTTTCTGTAAAATCTCTTCTAATTAGAAGAAACGATTTCATAAAGTTATTCAAACGGATCCAAGATAATTTTTAGATCCCAAAAACTCTTTTCATCTTCTCGAAAATCATGTCAAACGAATCCTTAATTTCAGAAATATTTTTGAATCTAAAAAACTCCGTCAAACTATCCCTCAAGGTATTCTTAAATAAAATATTCTAGGGAAGTTTATTTTTAATCTATGTTCTAACAAACACTATTCTTGCATTTTCCATGCGTATCGGTCATCCATTATTCTCATCCTCCACGGTATGAGGTATCCATCAACTCCCAATAATTGGGTGATGTATAATTACACATCTAATCGACATTATTTAAGAAAAAAAAAAAGGTAACATCAAAGACAAAATTTAAGTAAATAAATTTGTGTTACACGACATTGAAGATTGTGGCTTAACTAGTGACAATGCGTATCTTTCTTTTTCCGAACTCTAAGATCACTACAAAATAAGCCCTTTTTTGAGCTCCGTTATTTAAAAAAGATTGATTTTGAAATAGTATTTTTTGAATAATATGTGATTAAAAAGTAAGGAGAATTTTGAGTTTATGTGTAATATTATTTTATTGAGAAAATATATGATTAATAAGAGGAAAGAGAAAAATAAATTAAAATTTAGTGGGACCACACATGGCTAAATGTCTCAATCAACAAATGTTGGAGAATGGGATGTATGAAACATTTATGGGCCAGCATTAATTGAAATAATGCGACACTTCGAAACCCCTTTAAAACGACGTATCATTCATGGACTGATACTGATATTTTTTTCATTTTGATGATTAATTACTTCATGTTTTCTCTACACTTTTAATTGTTTATGATTAGCAGAAATTGAATTCCATGGCCAAATTCAGAGCATTGCGTGTATACGTAATCCTTTGCCCTTGTTTGAGCCCAATTTTTCAGAATAGATTTTGTGAAAAAATAATTATTTTTTAAGATTGTGTAATTATAAAAAAAATATTTTTGAGTTTATATGTAAAATTATTTTATTAGAGGATTGAAAATAAATTTTAAAGAATGAAGCTCAAACATGTCCGATTCTGGTCCAAGACCACCCCCAATAAATTTTACAATAAATGTACTAATTAATAAAAAATTGAGGATAAAAATACAACAAAAAAGAATTAAAAATAAGTGTGACAATAAGCAAACATTGAGAACATTTAGTTCAAATGAGTTTGGAGAAAAGAAGTTTTAAAAAGTCGAGCTCAAACTAGTCCGATTTTGGTTTGGGACTACTCCTAATAAGTTTGACAATATATGTGATAATTGATGAAAAATTGATGATAAGAACGCTACAAAAAAATAACAAAATAATTGTAACAACAAGCAAACATTGAGAACCTTTAGTAAATTAAAAAGGAGTACAACAAAAGAAAATGATATGGAAATATAACTTCACACGTCGGAATAATTGATGTTTCACTACTTATAAGTAAGAAATAAATAACAAGTCCTAACTCACTTGAAAACAAATATTTAATTTAGATTTTTATGTCTACAATGCAATTCATCTGATTATTATATGGATGAACTTAATTCGGAATATGAACCATAAAAGAGAATACCTATCTCAATTGGATCGAAATAATCCATTGACACAAATATTTCATGAAAGAAAATTGAGTTATATAGGACTTGGAGAATTAATTGGGCAAATTGTCGGTGCAATTCTGTGAAGGAAAAATACTTTTTTTCTCTGATCAAAGAGATTTGACTTTGGTTAGCCAAACATAGTACTAATTAGTTGTCACACGCTAACGCACAATTGTTGGGCACACATTTGCGCACAATTGCTGGGCACACATGTCGAGCCAAAGGCTGGATGTGGTCAAGTTTTTCAGCGTCCCGGCCTGGCTCAGGTAGATCCGTACCACTACTTTCTATTCTCACTTGCTACCACACATCCATCTACTACTGTACATTGGACTTCAAAGGTAGGAGTTTTATGTCACTTCTTTACTCGTCTTTATTATATTATTTATTATTAAATAGGAAAGGTACTTGAGAATAATAGAAGCCTTGAGAGCAAAATATTCATCGAATCATGCGACCTCCTAATAAGAATTGGAGTTCTTGCGGGAGGGTCTCATCCCTAAAATTTGGAGTCGATATTCTACAGATGTGACACGTTATGGTGATTGACGAGAGCTTTGACCCATGTAAAAGCATGACTTTCAACATTATCGAAGTGTTTTTGGCACCAACTATCTATCCAAAGGTCCAATAAGTTCTTGACATCATTATCCCAATTATTCCGAGTATTGCACGTCTTTTGCTCCTTCATTTTAAAATTTCTGATTCAAGATAGCAGGGTGAAATGGTGCATGTCCAAGCTTCAAAGGCTCCATCATCATGATATGCATTATGATGAAAAAATTTCTTTCATGAAATGGAGCCCACTTCTGAATCTTCCTTTGAAGCAAAGATAAACTAAGCTTTTTGCTATAGCTTTAAAAAGTATTTTCGTCGTTTTTCCCTTCAAAATCTTGTTAGTTGTTTCACATAATGTTGTCCAATATGACGTACCAAAACATGTGTACAAGACCAATCTTTTTTACAATGATTGAGAAGTGCCTCAAGATGGTGCTATGTCCTTGTACAGAATCCAACTCGAATATGAAACATCTTAACTCCGGGTTGTGTCATACAGCTTTCGACCCATTAGTCGAAATTCAGTACTGAATTTCCAAGTTACATATGTAAACAATTTATGGACGTCTAGCTTAGGAAACAGAATACCTCCTACTCCTGCCGGTTTTTCCTTCTGGTGCCCTCGACTTCCTCCCAGACTTGTGTTGTTTTCTGCCAGCTTGACCTCCAAATATACCGATTCTCCCAATCCCCTTCGATATGGAAGTTAACAAAGTCCTTCCGTGGTTTGACTTATCCATCATCCCTTGTTTCATAACCACTTGTTCCTTCTCGAGATCACTAAGCCTTACTCGCATTCTTGATATCTCGAGCTTCAGTTCTCTATTTTCTCTCCTCAATGAAGCATAAGTATCACGGGGTGACATGGCTGCACTTGGAACCCCACTGCTAATTTTTTGTGATAATAATCCATCTCCAGAATTCCCCGATAAAGCATTCTTCAAACGGAGCTGCTCAAAATAGAGAACTCGGACAATCATGTGGACTGGGAGACGATCATTCTGTGCAGCGTGATTGCAGGCTTCTTGAGAGAGCTTTTGACAGTCTATGAACTTGCATAGCTTCTTACACTCGGGTTCACTCAGCATGGTATGGGCCTGATCAATCAGCCAAAGAACAATGTCATTGAATAGACAGATAATCTTGTGTGCTTAATGTGAAGTTTGAGAAATTGAAATCTACCATCAAATAAATGTCAATAGCTCTGTATAGTCCATCGTCTATAACGCGGGCATACTCGGGCAGTACCTCAATCATGTCGATGAACTTTTGAAGACTCAAATAAGGATCCGGAGCAATTTCAGCTAAATATGCATCAACGAGCCGTCCAACTTTCAACATTGACCCATGACTCGAAGAATTTATGTCTTCTGATTCATATCCATATTCTTCATTCTCTTCCTCTTCCATACGTTGCAGGAAGTGCACCAGAATCCGATGGATAGTGTCAACATCAAATAATGAGCCACCTGTCTGAACTGACGGTACAAGGAGATCATCGAGTAGAGCCATTTCCAGTCGACAAGCAATCCGTCTTTCAAGCTCGAGCCTGGAGGCTAAGGTAGCATCCACCATGATTGCAACTCTCAGCATCCCAAATAAAAAATTTAGTGGAATGGATGTACTCTTCTCTTTAGGTAGTAGAGTTACAAGAGTTTCAACAATAGTCTTCTGGCCATTTTCGATTACACTAGTATTTGTCCTTGCCGGATTCCAAATTTGGGGTTTCCCAATACCCTTCAGAAATATTTGAGCATAATGCATCAGAGATGCAATAATGCTATCTGTTCGAACACCGGTATGTCCTAGGGCACAGATCACTCTACGATAAAAGTCAATCCTCAATACTGAGAGATCTTCGATCCACCACTCAATGCATCTATCTTTGAGTTCTAACAGTCCACTGTTACAATCTAAACGAGACAAACCCGATACCAACTGCTCTTTACAAGCATTCCTCGCAATAGCATCGATACAGATGTCAGGAATTCCTACTACCTCGGAAATGGGAAGCAAGTTCTCGCAGACAGATAAAACCTCAACGGATTTTTCAATACTCTGGTAAACAATTTCATTCAGATAAGATTCTGTACGGGAAATAAGGTTTTCTTCACGATAATCTTCAGTCATTTCCAAGTACTCTGCAGTGCACCGTAGTTGTGCAACATTTGCAGTTGTGATCTCAAAATTCATTCCGTAACAAAACTTAGCTGCAAGATCAAATGTTTGAGGTCCTCCTGGCAAGTTAGAGAGTTCCAGTCTTGACAGAGTCGAGTCTTTTGCATTTGCCACCAGCTTTCGGATCTTTCCACTTAGAGAAACCAGGGGAAACTATCGTATACCAGAAATAACACAATAAAATTGATAAATTGTGAAAATTTAGATACTCCGAAGTTCAAAAATTTCTGTAAGAACATATACAATTAGCCGCAGTTATATGAGTATGAAAATGCAAGATTTTTCACTTCGC
Source organism: Fraxinus anomala (assembly GCA_903798345.1). NCBI lineage: Eukaryota > Viridiplantae > Streptophyta > Magnoliopsida > Lamiales > Oleaceae > Fraxinus > Fraxinus anomala. The sequence goes on along the minus strand of CAIGRN010193803.1, from coordinate 7,812 downwards.
GTGAAATCCCAGCACCATGTGTTTTCGAATCCTCTTGCTCCAAAACACGAGTGTTATTAAAACGAGCCATGACATGAACTATGATGGCGCATGGATACTCAAGAGAGAGAAAAAAAAAATGAAATGCTATGCTGATTTGGATCTTTAGTAGTACAAACTTTGGCCATGACATGACATTTAGAAATTACCTTGTGTAGTAGAAACGATTCTCCATTGACAACTATTGTAATATCACAAGCAACGTCCGAGAAAATGCTGCGTGCAAGAAAACCAAATCATAAGAAACATCATTAGTAAATAAAAAACATGCCTTGAATCTAGATATGTTCTTTCCTTAAGTAATTCCATCATATCTGCGGATAGGAAGTGGTATAGTCGAACAATTTTGGAAATAAATTGCAGAACTTTTGCACTACACATAGTAAAACTTCTTATTTACGATGCAAGATGATCTACCATTACATCAAAAACCAAGAGCCACGTTGTTCTTTCACCAATGGAATTATATGATTCAGGAACTAATTTCCGGGTTGGATCAAGAGTCTAGACATTACGTCGATAAAAGAACAAAATAAAAAGCCAAAGTTTTCAACTGGATGTAAACTATAACATTCCCCAAAGTATAAGATTCAAGTAAAGACGGACAAATCTTTAGATTTTGACAATAAGAGAACACTTTTTAATTGAATGCAAGTGATCCTTCTCTAACAACTCTAGATGAATTGATCACCAAAAGAGCTTGGTTCAAGTTTCACCGTTGCTCATCTATGAAAATTACACATATCATTCACTAAGGACCCGTTTGGGAGAGCTTTTGAAGCCTTAATCTGCTGCTAAGACTAAGAAGTTGCTTTTGAAAATATTTAATAATTTTCTACAAGTGATTTATCTTGCTTGAAAATGGTCCTAAAACATGAATTTGGTGGACGGGCTAGTTGAATACCTCCAAATTAAGAGCAAGATTGTATCTTTTTTTAAGCTTAACATCATCATCCAAGCTACAATGTCAAACATGCCAACAATGGATGTTCAGTATTTACAAAGAAGGGGAAAATCAAACTATGAATTCCCACAAATAAACCGATGAAAACTGTGAAAACAAAGCGATAATGACGAAAAAAGGGTAAACCCAATACCGGTTAGCAAAAGAGTTAAAGAACATAGGGGTGGTGGCAGGAGAGCTGCGGTGCGGCGTAGTGACAGACTCCTCCGACACCATTTTCATATTCCTATAACTCACCCTAATCCCACTGTCTCTCTTTGTCACGTTCAGTCTTGAACAGCATCTAAAACTCCTACTGTAAATGCAAAGAAAAAGCAAAAGTTTTACTTATATATATATGCTAGAATGGTCTCGTGGTTTACAACAGAACTTACCTTTTTCTCTTTCTGCTGGGACTTCTTTTGCTTTTCATATCCTTGTCCTGTTCTCGTAAAAACGAAAATGGGTTTATAGCAGTAAAATATTCATATTTTGGAATGAAAAGACGTGCTGATCTGATAAAAGTTGAGTTCGAAAATTCGAATTCCTGGATTATACGTTACCAGACAGTCAGTCTTACAACTTTCAGACAGGCTAGCACGCGCAGCTGCTTACGTTAGCATGTTCGAGCTATCTATTTTTCAGTTTTTACCTTTGGTAAATCAGAATTTACCGGTTTTGTGCATTAAAGATATTTTTTTTTTTGAATAATCGTGTTTAAATTCTGTCATTTTCTTTAAAGTGAGGTTATGAGTTACAGTGAGAAGAGCAAAATTTATTCAAAATGAAACGTTATTGAGCTCGACCACACCCATTAGAGTCCATGGAAGAAGCTCGAAATCGAAATTCAAAAACCTCCCCACTACTCGACATTGGAAGGAAACGATTTAGCCGTAATATTTTTCTTAAAACGATAAGTTCATTTATAAAAGCAAGACTTTATTAAAAGATTAAAGGTTATGTCATTCGTACACTCATTTTTTACACTCTTGTTGACGTTTGTATTGTTGTCAACAAATAATTGGATGAAAAAACTATTTTTTTAAACTGTTCAATTAAATAATGTCACGTGACAAAGTGTAAACAATGATATACACCAAGCATGATTGAAAAATTAATAAATAGTCAATAATATTACAAAAATATTTAACCGTGTTTGGTGTTAAGAGTTTTTAAAACTCGATTTTTTTAAAACTTATTTTCAATTATATATTTTTTCAATATAATAATTTTTTTGGATGTGAACTAATTATTTTTCCTTACTTTTTAACTATACGTGATGAAAAAACTATTTCTTTGGACGTGATGAAAAAACTATTTCTTTTGTTTTTAAGGAAAATATTTTATTTTCTAGGATATATTTTCTATGTTAATCAAACACACTTTTAGTAGTCGTTCTACGTGACATGCAGATCAAATAACAACAAATTATCATGTGTATATCATATAAAACGACTACCGATAGTTTTCACTACAAATAGAATTACTCAATAATTTTATACGTGTACTCATAATTTTTCCTACTTTTAATTTTTTTTTTTTTTTTACATTAGAGGCTCTTAGTATGTAATATTAAAAATATTAAATAACAAAATCGATAAAATTATAACTTTATTTGTTTCGATGGCAAAGTTGTGGAGGAGCGGACGCTCACCATTCCATCGGGTCAGGGGACAGTGGGGCTCCAAGCCCAATAAAGATCCAAATTATTAGATGACCGCAGCTTTTTCTTGAATAATGCAAATGATTCCAATCATTATGTGGATAGGAGTTTGACGTAGTAAGATCCTTTTTGACCAAGAAAAACACTTGTGACCAGTGACCCATTTCGCTCTCATCGATTCCTGTCACAGCTTATTTTTAAAGAAAATAATTGCTTTTTTAAAGGTGTTTTGTCTTTAATTTCTAAAATTATTATTGACATTAAAGTTTATTTTGCACAGTAAATTTATACTATATAATTTAATTTCAGAAAAAAAAAAAATCCTCCTATGAGCCTCTATGCATTCGAGTTAATCCCTCGAGCAAACCTTAACAATCAAAATTTTCTATGTAATGTCGTCTTTCTTGTCAACAAATCTTTCTACCAAAAAAATCTTCACTATCGTTTCCTAAACACTTCTCTAAAAAAGTTATATTATCAATAATTTTAATGTAAATAGAGAGGCAAAAAAAACTAAAATATGAAATATCATATGACGTGCTCTCAAATTATCGTAATTGTTTGATGTGGAGATCAATGCCACCTACCGATGATACTACGCCCATGTTTGGCACGGATTAAAATCAAGATTTTAATTTTAATTTTAATCATAGTCAATTAATTTTATCCGCTCATTTCTTGGAGAGCACAACTTTTTAACCACGCATTTCATTAATTTTTATCAAAATCTACTAAAAATCTGATTTTAATCAGCATCAAATGGGGATTACATATCATTACTCTTTGCGGCTAAGAAATTTTATTGCTAGTCATTAATATTTAATATATTGCATAGCATTAATATTTAATGCACTACAATACACTAATATAATGATCAAAACAGCATTTGAAATAAGTTTATTTCAGATGTAAAAAAAGGTAATAAGATAGAATTATATATAAAATTGAAGGATTTGTTTAATTAAAAGAGTTATTTATGATGTCTAAACAAGAATATGTTAGATTGGATCAATTCCGAGGACAAAAACAATGGAAAACTTTAAAATCGAAAAAAAAAAAAATCATTTACAGACCATTAGAAAAAATATATATTTTACTATATGAAAATTAGTTACAATCATATAAAATCTATCGCAAACCCCTCATACCAGGTGAAACATATCACCATAGGATAGTCAACGACTATCTTAAACATCGGGATAAATAAAATACAAAAGAGAAACTTCACTTTAGAAGACTTGGTTAATTAATCATGTTCTATATAGGAAATAGTAAATCGTTGATATCTAAAATACAAATAATAAATATTTAATTCCTATTTTAATCGGAATAGCACAAGAGCCAGTTCCAAATTATTGTGAAGATAAATTTTCTACATCTTTCAAGTTTGTTAGCAATGTAACTTTCAAAGTAGTTAAGCAAGCTCGATAGCATGAACGTACGAACCTCTATAGTAAGGCATTTGAATATTTGATAAAGGGAAATGGACACAAATGGTCCTAAATCTTTGTTCATCTTGTGTTTTTGTCTAAATCCTTAAATTTTGGTGTAAATGGTCCTAAATTTGATATTTCTTTCTGTTTTTACGTTGTTCTGCGGTAATTAATGAGAAATAAATTTGGGGGTTTCTTGTTTTTGAATTGCAAGTTGGCTTGTGTGTTTTTGTATTACCATAAATAAAGGTGGTTGTCGTGATTGGTAGGCTCAAATGTTAAATGGACCGAGTTGTATGGATTAGGTCCAACATGGCGTGGGCCATACCAGCCCAGTAGTACTTTTTTTTTTTTTTTGCCTTCCCTTTGAACCAATTGAGGTGGTGAGTTTTATTAATAATAGAATATATTATATGTACACCTAAGCGGAATTAAGCTTGACCTCCAGCTAAAGATCAAAAAAGAAATAATCTACTTTGTTTCAAAATGTACAAGTAAACTCGAGAGTATAATGTTTTTTCTCATGAGATCTTAGTCTAGTCCGAGATATTTACATCGCATGAGATGCTTATAAGGCTTATCGTTTGAATCATACTCTCTAGTCGGTCCAAACCAAGTAAACTAATTGCCTAAACTGACTAAAATTTTTCAATGTTATCGAACTTTCTCTGGACATATCCAAATGCAACTCCGGTGTAGTCATGCCTCAAGTAGAGTGGAGTCATCTCCTCCCTAAATTCATAGCTCTTGACTACTGTACGCATTACCTCTATGCTTGATCTACTCAATAACGATGGTGTAATGCTTTCTCACTTATCATGTAGTCCCCAAGATACATACAATTTCATATCCTCTCGATTTTTTTTTCTTTTATCTTATTCTCATTTCCTTAGTCGATACAATCAACTCAATGTGAGCACACCAGGGATGAAAATGAAAAATTACACAGCCGCACGCTTTGAAATCTAGCTCAACAATATTCCTCTCTCCAATTTGTCATGTTAAATTTGGAACTAACAACTAGAATCATACAATCTTCAGATTCTTCACCCATATGGCTTCTTAACATTTGACCCACACAGCTATGAACAAACAAATAGTCAAGCCACCAAATCGATCCAAAAATGTTTGGTCTACGTTGACCCGTATGCATTGTAGTTTTAAATCAAACCGAACCGTTTCGAAATAGTTCACTTTATGTTTCAATTGATAAAACCGTCAAAACTATTTACCAATTTTTTTTTAAAAAAGGAAAATGTTGAGAGTCTTAAGACTTTAAGCTTGGAAGTGCATATTTTTTTATAAGAAAAACAAAAAAGTGAAAATGAATTAGAACTATACCCAATCCAATTAAATCCAACCCAACCCAACCCAACCCAACTAAACCCAAAACCCATCCAATTAAACCTAAAAACCCATCCTAATTAAACCAAACCCAATAGTCACCAAAAATTGAGAGTTTGAGACAATATTTTTTATTTATTTTTTCATTTATATTTATTGTTTAGTTCAAGATGTTGCACTCTTGAGCTTTTTCTTTTTAAACAACAACAACTTGATCACTTTATATTACCTCAATCACTGTCTTTTATTGTAAGTATTTTGTCTTTATATATTTTCCTTTGTTGTATTATGCTACTTTTGCCAAAAGGTTGACATCGAACCCTTCTGCTCAAGCATTCATTTATGGAAGAAATAGGATGAAAGGAGCTTATGCAATTCTTGAATTTAAATTTCAATTCGTTTGAAATGTGTTAATTTTATTTTTGAGAATTCAAAGACATTTTATATCGCATGAGATGCTTGTAGGACTTGTCGCTTGAATCATACACTCTAGTTGGTGCAAATCGAGTAAACTAATTGCCTAAACCGACTAAAAATTCTCTATGTTGTCGAACTTCCTCTAAACATATCCAAATACAACTCTAGTGTAGTCATGCCTNGCCTAAACCGACTAAAAATTCTCTATGTTGTCGAACTTCCTCTAAACATATCCAAATACAACTCTAGTGTAGTCATGCCTCGTGTAGAGTGGAGTCATCTCCTCTCTAAATTCATAGCTCTTGACTATTGTACGCATTACCTCTATTCTTGATCTACTCAATGACAATGGTGTATCGTTTTCTCGCTTATCGTGTAGTCCCCAAGACACAGACAATTTCATATCATCCTGAATTTTTTTCTTTTATCTTATTCTCATTCCTTAGTTGATAAAGGATGATGAGTTTGTCTCGATTGAAGACTTCTATAAGTACCTAAACGTTATAAATGAGATCATCTATTGCAGATCAAAACTATGATCCCACTTTAATTCGATAACACTTGAAGTGATTAACAATGTCGTGTTAAATAGATGGATCTTCCCTATTGCCAAACATGCATATTTGACCTAAATATGCTTGGAGAGATAGATTTCTTTTCTTTTTGTTTAAACAAAACAACTTTCATTCAATTAAATCACCACGAACACATAAAATCAGAATATAATCAACTCGATGGGAGCAAGCTAGCGATGAAAATGAAAAATTACATGAGCTGCAGGTTTCGAGAGCTAGCCCAACCATGGACGGAGCTAGAATTTTATGGTTGAGAGGACAAATTTCACAAAATTTTAATTATGTAGGCAAAATTGAAAACTATTAAGGAATTTTTAAAAAAATCTTGGAAAATATTGTGCAAATTTTTGGATTTAAATTTTAGCATGGAAGTAGATAACCCCCAATGCTCCCACTATAGATCCGCCCATGGGCCCAACAATATTCCTCTCTCCATTTTGTCCTGATAAATTTGGAACTAACAACTAGAATCATACAATCTTCACCCTTATGGTTTCTTAATATTTGACCCACACAACTAGGAACAAACAAATCGTCAAGCCAACAAATCGATCCAAACTATTGGTTTTGGTCTATGTTGACCCGTGTACATTTGAGTTTTAAATCAAACCGAACTGCATCGAAATAGTTCACTTTATGTTTCAATTGTTAAGACCGTTTGAAACCGCCAAACAATTTACCCAATCTTTTTTAAGAAAGAAAAGAAAATGTTAAGATTCTCAAGACTTTAAGCTTGGAAGTGCATCTATTTTTAATAAGAAAAAACAAAGCCTTAAACTGAAAATGAAATAGAACTATACCCAACCCAATTAAGGGAAATTATAAAAAATCAGGGGTTTAAAGATAACTTTTTAAAAATAAGGTCCAATGTTTATTTATTCAAAAATCAGATAATATATTAAAACTCTAACCCTAATTTATCACTCTCAACTCCCTCACCCCTCTCTCTCTCTTGCGCCTCCTCTCCCCTTCCCTTCCATTCCCTCTCTACATTCTCTCTCTCTCTAAACCAACACATCGCCTCCCTCCCGTCGCCGCCGCCCATCACCACCCTCAATCCATATCGCAGGTCAGAAGGAGCTCGAATTGCGGCGACAAAATACTGTGCGACGGGTTGAGGTTTTGAGGGGTGGATCTACAGTTTTGAGGGATGGTGGTGGAGGTAGTTTTGTAGTTTTTTATGGCCGATCTACGGCAGTGCGTCAACGGCAGGGCCTTGAACCTCACCTGCCAGACTTGTTATCCGGCCACTGGTTTCACACCGACGCAGATCTCTCCAATTTCTGGAAAGAAATGTTATCCGGCCACTTCGATTTCACACCGACCCGCGATTTCTGGTGGTGTTTGTGTGTTGTGGTGTTGCGCGATTTCTGGTGGTTTTCATGCTGATGTGGTTTT
>CAIGRN010193798.1:0-18542 GCA_903798345.1 Fraxinus anomala | reverse complement strand
CTAAAATAATTTAATTTAAAAATTTTCAAACTATTTTAAATTATTTAATTTGAAAAATAAGTCAAAACCATATGTAAGTAGACACGCAAAGACAAAAAGAAGTTAAAATTCATGGAATCTAATGAAAAAGTTGACCCGTTATTTTCAGTTTAATTTGAAAAAATCAAAAATTAAATTAAATTAATGCAATCAACATTAAATTGACTTTCTTATAATTGACAACTAGATGTTATTGCACATCACAAGCCTAACAATATAATAGAGTCCAATTTTAGAAATATGAATCTAAAATTTACAATCTTAATTTTTCAACCTTCAAAATTAAGTTAAATGCAGTAAAAATTCTAAGAAATAGTACATTCTCTAACAGTAATTACAACAACATTCTCTTCAACGATATTAACTTTGACAATAAGTAGCGCAAACAACGACTACGACAACAGTACTGTAGGTGGAGAATCAAACTACTTGTGTATCCCCATATTCATACATAGCTTAAAAATGTCCAGTGTTAGGTAGATTTCAATTCAAAATTTAGGATTTTATATTCGCTTTCATGAGAGCCAAAAAATAGCCAAACATGCAAACGAAAAAAGGAGGGAGAAATTCATGGAATTCAATAAAAGTTGACTCGTGAATCGGTTGACTGATTGAGTTTTGATATAATTTGATCTTAGGGTCCGTTTGATAAGTAAATATGGAAATGAATTTTAATTCCATTTTAGTTGAAAAATAAGAACCCATATGAATTCGTTATCTATGAAAATAAAAAAAATGCAGTTTAAAGTGGGTGTACCTTGAAATTCGATTTTCATTTTTACGTTGCAATCAAACGGTCAAAGTGGAATTCGTTTTCCTCGGATGTGACATTTTTCATGGAATTTCATGCTATCAAACGGACCCTTAATGCACATCGCACACCTAATATAGTCCAATTTTTTAAATATGAATCTAAAATTTGCAATCTTGATTTTTGAGATCTACAAAAAATTGAAAATACTGGTTGTAAAACAATAAAGCGTCTTTTATAACAAAGGTTCTAAAATGCATAAAGCGTGACAATGCGTTTCGATTGAATATCAAGTATTACAAGCATACACGTGTCTATGCAAACATGTGTGTAATTATGTGTTTGTCAATTTTTAATATTTTAAACTATTAAATAAATAAAATAACGCATTCTTTGAACTTTATACATGTTTTTCCAAAATTTTGAACGATATATATTTTTCAAATTAAATAAACATATATATATATATATTGCTCAAAATCTTAAATATCACAATTATTTGGTAATTAAATCCTACAATTATATTAGACATGAACACCGTTTTAAAAAAGAAAAGATCCTAAATATTATCTCTCTTTGTAGGATTCTAATCCAGTCTCAACTTCTTCATCCAAGTCATCTTTTATGTTATTTGGTGCAAATCATATTAACCAAGCTCCCTTATTTCAATTCAAGAATTTCAATTACCTCTTATAGTTGATAAGATATTTTGTTAACCTCCATCTCATCATCACAATCATCAACAATCCAAACTTGTGCATTACTAGCATCATTTGTTAGTAAAACTAGATGAAGACCAAATAATAAAGAAGCTTGGGCTCGATGTAGATAATTTGCAATTCTATGAAAAATTTGATTTTATATTTTTCTAAATGTAAAAACCCAATAAATTGTTATATATATTATAATTCATAGCTTTGATGATTTGAGCTAATTTGATTTTTAAGTTATAAAAATTGACAGAGCTTTTAATAGGCAATTTTGACACAATTTTTAACAAAAATACTTACGCATTTTAACGTTTAAGTGTGCATATGCGGTCAATAAAATAAAATCCGCTTCACTTAATATTACTGAAAAAGAGAAAAAAAAAAGGTACTCGATTCAAAATTTGTCTCGTTTTAGTGCTATTTAAATTATTTCTCAAATCTAGCTTGTCTAAAGCAATGAAGTCATAATAAGAAATGTGAAAAAATACATAACTACGAAGGTTTTAATATATACTTTCAAAAATAAGAAATTTGCGAAAATGTTTTAAAAATTAGGTGGTCGCATTGATATCAATTTTACATATCAATGTTACGACTTATTAATCAATTAAATAGGTCAATTTCACACTAACACGTAATTTATGGTCACATACCAGTTACAAATCGTATAATGTCGCAAAGTCATGGTTCCAAAGTACTAATTGTGAGTCACAATTACAATATTAATACAAATTACATATTTTATAGGTCACATGTTATTTATTCGTCATCAATTATCCATTTTATTGGCTGCAATTACTAAAATAATTTGTCACAAAATGCTCTTCGTCACACCGTACTCCACCACCATTTACACCACCAGCAACCACCACCTTTCCTTAAAATCCACCATCACTTCCACTTTCACCTTTCACCGCACTACCACCTCTACCCACAACCAACCACATAGACACGCACAACTAGAGATGTAGTGTCGCCACAACCGTTGCACCAACAATCCAACATAGACACATAATTTTGCAAATCGCACCACCTCGATTGTTGTAGATAGCTCGCGTCGCTCGACAACGTTCAGTGCTGGAGATCTCTCACCACCACCACACACGTCAATAGATTCAACAAAGGGGACACATTTCAGACGCGGGATCTAACAACGGAGCTTCGAGTAAAAGGCACGACCTAGTGGCGACGGTCACCATAGATGATGCAAGTGAAAGAGTACACGTTTTATGCGTCAATCCACCATCGGGTGTGAGAGGGAAAAGCGATGACTGGTTTTGATGATGGTGGCTGGAGTTGGTTTGTAGAGGCAAAGTTCATGGGTGCGATAGATAGAGAGAAAGAATGGAGAGAAGATCATAGGGANGTACACGTTTTATGCGTCAATCCACCATCGGGTGTGAGAGGGAAAAGCGATGACTGGTTTTGGGGATGGTGGCTGGAGTTGGTTTGTAGAGGCAAAGTTCATGGGTGCGATAGATAGAGAGAAAGAATGGAGAGAAGATCATAGGGAGAGAAGGTCACAGTTATGGTGTCAGGCATGCGTGTGGTCATGCGGTGGGATGGGATGGGATGGGATGGGGTGGGGTGTTTCTGATTTTTGAAAGAAATTTATTTTGTACCTAATGTGAGATTCTAAAATTTCGGGGTGGGTGTAATTTCTTCAATTAATATTATTTATCATCATGATGATAAATTATTGATAATATGGCTTTGATATTGAATAATGAGATTGAACAATTCAATTTATAAGAGAGAGAGAGGAGGAGAGAGAAAATATGAGTGATAACATACTGTCATATCGCTAATGATTTAATGTCGTTATATAAATAGCATTACTCAGTTCTTCTAATAAATGAGTCCGCAGTTTATTGAAAAATCCACAGCACAATATCGAGAGTAAACGGCGTCGTTCAGGAGTTAAACCGATAGCATTAAAATTGGTTAAACTTGAAACTTCGCTCCTTTTAGAGTCTCTATTCTCTCTCTACTGTAATAGGGAAGTCGAAGGTAGTCGAAACCCTAATCTCTTTCTATGTTATTGAATTTGTTTTGATTTTTTTACTAACAAGAATCCTATAATTCTTCGGATATCAAGCATTCTAATTGATTTTGTATTAACTGCGGAATAAAATTGAACTTTCAGCGATCTAGGTTGACAATATGACAACCGCAGCCAGACCCACATGGGCACCTGCCAAAGGTGGGAATGAACAAGGGGGAACTCGAATTTTCGGTCCATCTCAAAAGTATTCTTCCAGGGAGTCAGCCCGGTTCGCGCCAAAGGGTTCCAAGTTCAAACCCAAACCCAAAAATGAACCATCTCAATCTGATTCAGTCGAATTATTACCAAAGGAATCTGATTCCACTGTCTCTACTAAAAAGGAGGAATTAGATGCCAGACCCGAATATGAGAAAAACGAGGTGGAAATGGATGTTGAAGTTGAAGTGAAGCCGGATGAAGAAAATGAAAATGAAATTAAAGAAAAGATGATCGATGATTTAATGGAAACAGAAGATGCGGAAGGTGAAGCTCCAGATGATGTTGTTCGAGAAATTGATGTGTATTTTGCTCCTCCTGTTGATCCTAATACTAGGGTAATCAAGCTTCGTTTTTTATTATTCAGTGAAAAGGCCATTTGCATTTTCTTTTGAAATAAATTTGCATACTGTTGATGTTTATTTTTGTATCTGTAGTTGTATGTGTTGCAATATCCATTGAGGCCAGTGTGGCGGCCATATGAGTTGGAGGACAGATGTGAAGAGGTACGCATTATTAAAACTTGTTTGGCTTTTTCGTCCCATGATAAACGAACCTGCGTTTGGTTAATTGACAATTTAGAAATTATGAGAAATTGTGGTTTATTATTCAGGTAAGGGTGAAACCAGCAAGTTCAGAATTTGAAGTTGATTTGGCAGTTAATTTCGACTCCAATAACTATGACCGTGATGCTGATCCTAAAGTCCAGATAATGAAGCAGGTTCGAATTTCCCTCCTTATTATATGCATTTATATTGTCTGACTATTATATGCATTGGAGTCCATGAAGCGATGACACTTCATTTTAAGGATGGAAAGCCCACTCAACTAAAAATCGGGGATAGGTAAACTTTAACTTAACAATTAAAACAGCATCTTAACAATGGCAGGTGCTCAGATGAATTCATGGATTCTCTGTTCGATTTGACAATACTTAAGCCCTATCGTTTTCTGTTCTATCTTTTTTGTAATTCAGAGAATTAGCTATGTTACTCATTGCTTTATTAAAGGACGAAAATTATGCACCATCTTTTTGTTTGTAATCTCTTGGTAGACTCTTGCTTCATCGTGGAAACCACCTCGCACAAGTGGGTATGCTGTTGGGGTTCTAAGAGGAAATAAGGCACGTTCTATGATCTCTGAGTACTCGCTTCATTTCCATTTCTAATTCTATCTGTGCAGCGGATTATAATCCACTGTTAAAGTTCCTTTCCAAGCCTGACTGACTTTAAGCTCTTACAACTCCTCCCTTTCATTTTCATGCAGTTGCACCTCAATCCTATTCATTCAGTTGTGCAGCTCCGACCATCAATGCAACATCTCAAGCCCAGGGATTCTAAAAATAAGAAGACTGAAACTGGTAGTGTTGAAGGTGCTGTTAAGGTTGAAGAGTCCGTGGAAGAAAAACCTTTGGAGGCATCAAAGAAGCAGGTTGTTTTTCCCTTTCTCAACTTGCTCGTTGCTATATTTATTTTTCGGTTTGTAACCATTTCAGTCTCATTGACCTTTTCAATTAGATGCTAAGAGCGACTACTACTTTCTTGAATGAATGCATCACTTGTTCAGTTAAGAAAGCCCATTTCTTTTTATTTTTTTGGGGAAAACCTATCTAAGCCCTTGGAAGGCTGTCCAGTCCGTATTTGCAAACTTTTTTTCCTTTAGAGTATGCGTAGATAATACCTTTATAAAATTCAAGATAGATTTGAAATGCGCTTATTGAAGTTATATAAATGCCCATACCATTTCATGTTCTTGCGTCAAGTTTACTTTACATGCAGTAGTCTTTGGCTCTTTTCTGCTTATTATCCTTTTTTGATTTTAGTTTATATCTTGAGTCACATATTACCTTTGCAGACCAAGCCGTCAGGCCAGAATAAGGATAGTGGAGAGGTATGCACTTTGTTCATCTGTTTGCCCAATTTGTACAACTATAATTGACTTCATGTTGTTGCTATTCCAATTAACCTAACTTAAAACAAATGTGAACACAACTCTTGTATTCATTTGGTTGTGTATTCCACAGACAGATAGAGGATGAATAAATGATTTTACTGAGAGGATTCACATCTCTATGTGTAGTTTAACAGCTATTCCATTTTTAATATACATTCCTATATGTGACTATATGAGTTAAGTCAAAAAAGTGTTACTGTATAAAACATTGGGATGACCTTTGAGTATTTAGTCCCTTTTTTATGGCCATTATAAAGAAAAATTGGGAAAAAATGATGTTTTGAATAGTGATTTTTTTGAGAATGCGTGATTAAAAAATGGGGTAAAGTTTTGGATTTACGTGCAGAATGTTTTATTGTGTGAATGTGTTATTGAAAATGAATATGAGAATTAAATAGTTTTAATTTAAAGAGAGTCAAACATGGGCTTAATATCTTGTTACTGAAATTTTTTATTGTTTGTCAAAAGAATAACATTTATGTTTATTGTTACTTGGTTTTTTGCAAAGTGGCGCTATTATATTATTTTGTTGCAGTAATGGCTGTAGATTAGTTAGGGTGAGAAGGGTGAAGAGCTCATCAATAGAAGTTAAAATTAATCTAAGCTTTGTCTTTTTCCGAGGAAATGTAAACATATCTTGCCAAAGGAAGAGTATACTTTAAAACATCGCATCACTGTTTTTTATAGCCAGTGTCCAATATATGACAATGTGGTGGCATAACTACCTCTAAAGTCTAGGCATATCTTCCATGCCAGTGACTGTCTGTTTAGACCTACCGATCTTACTATGCATTAAATTATGCTTGGGTTTAACTGCATATAATTTTTCTTTAATATCTTTGTTAATGACTATTCATGTTTGACAAGTTATTTGGTTATGAAATCAAGTTCCTTCACTGAAGGAGTATCAGAGTCTCAGAGTCTGATACATGTACAATTTTCTTTTAATTGTACTCATTTTCTTTGTTATCACGCTGTTAGAATCTTGTGGCCATCAGTGTGCTTTAGGGGGATGACTTCAATTGTTGCAAAATTTTCCTCAATCTCCAAAATTTTAAATTACATGGATCTAATTATTTTATTGTGCTATTTCTGGCTTCAATTTTTTTTTTTTCCATAAAGCAACAGGCATGAGGCAAAGATCTATGAAATGGAGCACAATGCCTTTCATTCCGGCTAGTTTGACTTAACTATGGATTTTAAATATTAATTTTTTTTTTTCCCATTGTTCTCTCTTTCTTTGTAGGATTGGGTTCCTCTCAAATACCATAACGCAAGGAGTGACATTGCAGATAGATATCTACAAAAGATGGCAGCACAAGAAGTCTCGCCTATTAATTTTTCTATGAGCTCGTATGCATTAAGATGCTGATACTTTCTATTTTCATCAATTTTCTACAAAGATTACGGAAACTCCTTTGAATTTTCTGTATTGGAATCTATGTGTTGGTATTAATTCATTTGTTTTATTTTATTCCAATTTGAAGGTGTGATTATCTTAATAGATTGTGTCCGGGCACCTCTAATGAGAATTTCAGATCTAAAGTTCCTACAAGAAGGTATCTCGCTACCCGTTTGACAGAATTTATCTGCTGGTGATGAATACTGTTTGTACACTAATGAGACCATTTTCAATAAAAAGATATCTTTTGAATTGTTTCAGATACACCAGAAATTGCGATATGTTCTTCGTCTTGTTTCTAGTAATTTTTTTGCTACATTCTTGAATGTTTAAAGTTTGCTTTCCTTTGATTGATATATTACTATTCACAAGCATTCTGAAGTAAACCTGTTTGTGAATGTATGGATGAAAATTAAGTTGGAAAGTTCCCTGGGTACTTGAGGTGACTTTATATTCAGTTTCTCATGAGTAGAGTTTTCATAAGTATTTCTTTTGCTCTTAACAGATTACTGACATTTAGAATCATTATTTAGCACTGATAATATCACTAGATGGTAGTTTTGTTACTTGTATGGTAGTAGTTATCGGGGACATTTTAATTTTATTGCTTCACGTCATTTCTTGAATTACATTTTTAGTTGAACTTATATCCTCGTGAAGTCAATTTCTCTTATTATCCATTTTCTACTGCCATAACAATGACTTATCTGGATAATTGTTAACATTCCTTTGCTTTTCCATAGGAAAACATTGCATGATACTTGCAGTTGTCTTTACACCTGTATATGAGTTATAGATCTTCAGTTTGTAATGTGATGTTGTTTCAGGTTTTTGATGACTTTGCCACTAAAAGAACGGTGCAAAATTTGGCTTCTTGAGGTCTGTTGCTACTTACTTTGATCTCAAAGCTGTATTCAAGGATATCTTTTTGGTCATTCCTTACATGTATAACATGGATTAAACAGCAATTTCTGATTTTTCTTGCGATTGATGTATGAAGTTGATGGAACAGGGTTCTCCTATTAATCGATTTGACGCTCTAAAGCACCTAGCTCCAGATGAGTCTGTTGAAGAAGTTTTGGAAGTCCTGCAGGAATATGCTCGATTAGTCCAAGGACTGTGGGTTCCAAAAAGTTCACTAGTATATGGAACAGATTCAGGAATTGAAGTTTTAGCCAGGGACTATGTTCTTCTTTTGTTTAGCAAGAATCCACTAATTAATAGCTCACAAATACCTCAACGTCCTCAACTTGCTAAAGCAATGAAAGATGTCCTCAATGTATTGGCTGTTGAGAGAACCTCCTTTAGTGATTGGAAACTCAGAGAGCTTCCTGATCGGAGATTTATAAAACTCAATCCTATGGTTGCAAAGCAACAAGAGGAAGAATGGGAATCCTTGGAAAAGAAGATAAATGATCTTCTTTTTGGAGGAAGAAATGGACCTGCTACGAAGACTTCTTCAAAGTCTAATATCATAAACAATCCGGCCACGTCAATGATTTCCAGTAAAGTAGCTCTGAAAACTCCAAATGGGGCATCCTCAAGGACGCCAATGCCAGAAGAGACTCGAGAAGCTTTAATGAAGGCCCTTCAGAAACTTTTCAAAAGCATCAAGGTTTGCAGGTGAGATCACCTCATTACATCAAGTCCTTAATTTCACATAGTAGTTATATGTGGTAATATTTTTTATTGAAAATAGTTATTGTTACTGCATTGACGTTTTGTAACCTAAAGCACTAGGTAAACAATTATATTGCACATGATTTGATTAGTATTTGACATTTTTTCGCAAGCAACAAGTTCTGCTGTGACTTTGACATCCATGGCCTTTTCTGGCCCTGGCTCATTAAAAAAATTGAGACATGGTATAGTAAGTGGAAGAGATGAGGAAGACGGGTGGTTAAATGAATTAGTTCTCTGATTGCACTTAACATGGGACACTAGTAGGATTTCATTTTTGCATTTGCTGGGCTGGTGCAATTGACATGGTTTAACAAAATGCCAATGGACCATATTTAAACTTTTTTTTGTTATTATTTTTATATTACTTACATTCTCAATGCAAAGGTAAAGAAACTTGTTTGAATTTACTTATTTGATTAAATTTATTCAAGCTAATGTGCCCTTTAATCTAGCAAACTTAACTTCACCCTGTTAAGGTTTTCTTGTGGCAATTTAGTTTGATTGTCAATAGATGAAATTTTACTTGGTGCTATGTATGCCAGTTTTCAACAAATTTGCCAGCGTTTGAGGGACTTGGCAGTTTCTGAGTCTGCCCGTTCGAGGGGATTTGCCAAAGAGGCAGTTGCTGCAGCAAACAGCATTGGTGCTTTTCCTGATGAGCTTCAGGCCATCATTAGTCAATTTGCATTTAATATTCATGGCGTCTATGTTCCGAAATCATCACCAGATCATCCACAATATGATCCATTCAGGTTACACCTGCCTTCATTTATTTTGGTTTTAGAACATTGATATTTTTCTTTCACCAAGTTTTCTTTATAAAAAAGGATCACCATTTTTGATTTGTGGTTCTTTCCCTTCCAGGAAGGTTGTCATTGATCTTCTTATTGCTGAAGGACCAAATGCAAAGCTCAAAAAGGCTCCCATAGTCGAGGCTGCTAAGATGGAACTTAAAAGGGATATACCTCAGATTGAATATCAGAAGGTCATAGTCAAGCTTACGAATTAATTATGATGAAATTATAATTAGATGTTGAGATCAAATACTCTCTCTCCTTGATACCATTGAGGCAAACTTACTATTTCCCAAAAAAAAATTAATTAGGTTTTGATTAAATTTTGAGGCCTTACGAAAGCACAAACAAGATTGAGATTATCACAGGAGATATAGGGGATAACCACTCTCAGTGTGTGGGTGTATGTGGTTGGGAGGAGGGAGGCCTAACGGCCTTGCCCTTAATCTAGCATCTATCTTACCTGCCTATCATGACAGCTTCCAATGTTTTTCCTTCCTAAGAAAGACTCTAAAGCATTGCTCAACCTATGACCCACTTCTTTTAAATGAGCAGTTAGGAGTTAGGACTTAATCTAGCGTCATGCTGATGAGAGGAAGCTAAACAATGGAATTATAAAGCAGATAAATGTGTAGTGAATATACTTCTGGGAGCTGGTTATATGTGATGTGAGGGAAGATATTTTATGCTCCTAGAAGTTCCCCCATGCATATGCTCTTAGAATTCCCTCAATAATTAAGAATACTCTTAGTGAACACCCAGCAAATTTTCTGATTCTCGTGTGAATGTCTCAAGTCAGACCTCCTTGTGGGAAAAGTATATATACACATGATTTCCTAAGCAACCAGTCCTATAGCTTCTTATCAGTTTCCTATGCAGAACCTTAGTTACTAGGATGAGAACGGAGATATTTTACTGGTCATGTCCCCTTCACTGTCTTCCTTGGTATATTCCAGCACTTAAATACTTAATTGACCTACTGAGCCTCTTGTCCTTTTCCCTATTATCATTGGTGGAAGCTTTAATGACTTATTTGTGAATAAATTCCTTGCTAATTTAGGTTTATGTATTCCTTATGATCTGCAGGTTTTACAGGAACTGTGTATATCACAAGGTTCTGCATGGGTCCTTAAAAGTGGTGATGGAAATCTACAAAAGTAAAGTTCATGCAACCAAATCCTACGTTAGTCTATGAGGTACGAATGAGCATCTTAACTACGTATTACGATAAATAGAAGAGTAAAAAAGTAGACACATCTCACCACAATAATTAATGGAAAATTGCTAAACTGCTGAAGTTCTTGAGCTTCTCGTGTTCAAGAAAGAAAATCTCTGCTTATTCTGTTTACATAGAGCATTGTGATCTGTTGTGGTTTGTTTGAATTTACCCAGAAGTGCCTTCATGCTCGACTCAATGTGATGTCCGAGTTATGCGTTTTGAAAAAGAGGATCAATAACATTCATTGAAGTTATATCAGTGCATGTCCAGTGCTAACATCAGTTTAAATCACCCTTGAATATTGCTTAATTGATCCTCATAACATATTGGAATTTGAAAAGTTAATAGGTCTGTGCAGTGTAAACACCGATGTACATATGCACAGAATAAGGAATGTGTGTTTACATATACATATTTGTGTGTAAATAACTATTGAGATAGCTGTGGTACAAAAGTCGTTCGTTGAAGTTGGTAAGGAACCTGTTTCTTTGGAAGCAGCTAAGGGATGTATTCTTGAGATCCTGAGTGGCTCTTCGAACATTCAACCTTCCGGTGCAGGCAGGAAGATTTAAAATATACAAAGGATATAAACTACACTCTGGATGAGTGTTCTGTAATTAGACACGTTAATATATACCGTCAGAGTTAATATTAAATTTTGTTAAATATATATGATTTCATGCTGCTACATTGTATCCATTTTTGGGGATTGGTCGACATTAGCATCTAGTCCACAAGATACGAGCAGTTTTCCTTCTCAAATTGGCCATATTTTTTTGTGGATCAATTAAATACGTCATTCAACGGACTCTATACTCTGCACTTTCAAAGTTGCATGTCGGATATGGCGGTTACTACTTTCTACACAAAAATTGAGCTATTATCTACTAGAAAACTGGGATGCACGTGCCTTCATGCTCAAGACTGTTTTTCTAACCGTTAAACGTTCATACGATTTCCAATCTAATTATCTAATCATTTCAGGGACTTCTTTTGCGATTGTTTGCTATTGCAAGAACGTCTATTGTTTGTTTGTGGAACAAGGTAAAATGTTCGCCCCTATTGTCGTTTCATCCAAATAATTCTTATTTGATATTTGATGAAAAGGGAATAATTATAATGACTTGCGAATGTATTGATTCTCTTAAATGAATTAGAGAATCTTAGCGCTACAACTTGCCTCGTGGAGGTTTGTGGTATTCAATTTTGTACCCAAGTCGAAGTGATGCAGAGTAGACACCTTATACTATCAATATTTTCTTACAAGTGCCTTCGCAAATTAAACCTTGTATGTGGTATCTTTTTTGCAGGTGCTACACCCTTGTTATGCTTCTCTGTCAATTTTATTTGTTCACTATCTAGAATTCTATTTGGCGGATCAGGTCACCGGAGTATGAATGGCTATCTAGCATGATTTTGTATGCAGTGATGATCTCATACAGTAGGAAGGCAGGGAAAAAGGACAATAGATCTCGAAATTTAACTTCATTTACATGTATGGTTATTCATTGTATAGCTAAATTAGTCTCTAAACCAAGGATCGACAAGTCTTTTCCTTGTGTTGGTTATTGGTTGACTGGGCATTGTAAGACTCTTGTTAGAGGGTAATTGTTCATGTTCATTGCTTCTAACAGCTCTTCTCTCAGACATTAATATAGGGTATTATATTGAAATGTTGTGAACTGCAAGTGCCTTGAAGAAACCCAGATGTGTTGTTGTTTAATGGCTTCTTTTGTTGGACTTTTGAAAAGTCAAACATGTTTATGAGATTATCAATCTTTTTGGATAATTTTTTGGAAATGATTTGTCTGGTTTGATGAGTTTTTAAAGGAAATTGATAATTTTTTTACAAGTAGGAAGACTTGTCAAACAGGTTTCGCGTATAAGTCAGTTAATTGGGTTCAGCGAGGATTAGTTTGTTTTACTCAACATGCTTTTAACAAATAAAAATGAACTAATGTAGATCAAGATAAATTGATCTATAAACAGCTTCCCTAACCTTTAAAAAAATTGAGTCATTTTTACATTGTCATTCTGTTCTTGTTTGGAAAAGTTGAAAATAAGTGGAAGGTCTTTCGAAATGAGTGGTGGAAAAACAAGTAGTAATTGTGAATTATATGTAATATATGATTAACATTAAGGGTGGTTATATTACCACCACAATAAGTGTTTGGTACACGATACTTTTCTTACTTAAAAAATTGCAAGTAAAATGACACAAATAGCTCATCTTTTATTCACCGATATATTTATTCATCCCATCACCATCATTCGTACACCACAAAAATATATCTCCTATTTAAAGATACAAATGCGAAGATCAAAAAATCCAAAGATTGAATAAAAGAACAAGAAACTTTGGGATGTGGTATAGGCATTTTAGACTATGAAATATATTATTCGAAAAATTTGCCAATCTTCTGGGGAAACTTGGCGAGAGTCATTGGAGTTGGAGGCTAAAGGACAGTATTTAGAAACGGATTATTGCAGGGATTGTGATATCCCATACAGTGGAAGAGAGTTAGAGATGTTTGTAAACTTGTCCAAAATGTATGTGATGTTGAAGTTCTTTTCAAGACAAACCATGCTAGTGCAGACATCTATATTCATAATCTTCAAGAGTCACAAGCTAGTTCGATAAAAGAATCTAGAAATTCAGATAAATTTGTTTGAATCATAGAACATGTTCCTTGTACTGGCCGTTGTTGCAATTTTGGATCCTCAAAACGAAATGAAGTATATCGAATTTTCGTAGGATACTAGTTCTAGTATCTCGGATAACAACCATTTCAGAGTCCATTCACAGGCTTTATGATGATTATGTTACTCGCAAAACCAAAGAAGAATAAACTAGGAGTGATTCGAATTCTGGATTTGAAGAAGAGCTTCCTAGAAACATCAAAGAAAGACACCTACATCCAAACTTTGGTTTTAATTGTTTAGATGAGTATAACCAGTTCATCCAATCTGATAATCTATCTTAGCCCCCAAGTAAGAGCTCGAATACTACTTAGAAGAACTTGTCGTGCCTAGAGTAAAAATTTCAGTGTGCTATCTTGGTAGCAATCCACGAGCCCAAATATCCTACTTTGTCCAAAATGGCTCGTGGATCTTTGCACAAAAAATGTTTATATTCTTTGTCCAACGGCACAAAAGATCCAAAGATTATTGAGCCAGTGGATGGGAAAAGTTGGTGAGGAAGGATGGGTGGGGAAAATGAGGGGAAATAAGAGTCTAAGCGAGTATGGAGTAACATGTTCTCAGTTCCTATCTCAATTTTCTACTAGGTGAGATAGGACAAGACATTTGCTGTCTTTGCCCTTGAAGAGCTTTATATTCCAAGAAAAATTAATTTCCACATTAACGTTTAAAAGTGAATAATAATATTCATAGTCGTTACAATAATCGTTCTACATGGTAGTTTGTTATTTGAGCCATTAATTTTCTATGATTTTATTTCTTAAAACCAACCGTTCATTCTTTAGCAAAGTTTGTCTCTCTCAACCATTTCACTCAATTTGACAATAAGCTCATATTTGGTGGGGGTTATGTAACAATCCCAAATCTATATACCAAGATTTGAAAGTATTATCGTTTACTTTCTTTTAAAATCATAAATGCGAAAAATCTATTTAATTTTTCTTCAACATAATAAATATCAATGACTTCATTTATGAAAATAGTTCGTACTAAACAATATATAAGACAATTTAATTAAATGTTTAATTTATTTATAAGATGAATTCAATATTTAAATAATAATAATAATAAGTCTGTGTTACCAAAAGTCATCATCTAAATCATTTTGCCTTCATCATCTGAAAAATGAGGAGGGATAATATGGAATGAGCTAACATTGAGTAAGAAAATCTCTTGCATATGATACATACTTATGATATGCATATGAATTACTTTAAAATAAAAATCATTTCTCAACATGTATCCACTTTCTTTCATTTCTTTAAAAATTTAACATTTATATCGTGAGCTCACTTGGTGTGTCACCTAGCTAATTAGAATGTGGTAAGCAATTATTTTTCGGAACTCGATCGAGTCCTACAGGTAGTACCGTAAAGCAGTTAACATTAACATTAAACATTGGTTGGGTGCGCCGGTCCCCCCATGTGCCCATTTCCCACTCATACCTTTCATTGCACGGACATAAACCATTTAACAAAATATTCGGGATACATATCTTTAAAAACATTCCTTAACTCATTGACATTTATAAACTTTTATTTGCTGAAACTTCATGTATGCTTATGAATACATTGACATATATAAATATGTAAGGAGAAATATTAATGACATAAAATATAATAATCAAATATTATGTTAACATAAAGGCAAATAAGATAACACATTTATACATATAGCCATATGACGTACGCGTGAAAATGAGGAGATTTACTAACCTTGGATCCTCGACAATTTACTTTTTAAATAGCCGATGGGGATGCCTCTAACCGCCCACAAATCAACGTGTCATAAGTCCTAAATCATTACAATTTGTTTAGAAGCCTCAACGTACACATCATTTATTTACTTATTATTAATCCTCTAGAAATATCATCAAATATCAAGTCATGACACTTTTCTATTTAACTATTTCATTTCATTTTACTTTATGCATCCTAAATATAAGAAGATTAACACATCTAAAAATGTCCTAACTCAAATATATTAAATATGATATTAAAGTTCACATTTCTTTAACATAAAACTCTTAAACATTTCAAAAATGCATAACATAATATTACAGTCAGGAACGAATTTTCACTCTTTATAAAAATGGTGAAGTAATTTATGTACCTAATAAATTACTCTCTAATTGAAAGTTACGGATTACCAAATTAATATCTACTAAGTTACTGAATGGTTATAATTATCCCTTTTTAGTTTTGACCTTACATGCAGAATTATTCTATTAAAAGCAACAAGTCACTTTTTAATAATTTCTAAATGATTAAGCATACACGTCAAATTTTCCTATATTTGAATACCGCAGTTTGTAATATGGAAAGTGATAAAGAATGGCAATAATTGTTGACGGAGAAACCCAACGTGGGAAAAACTTCGGGATCAAGCCAGTTACCTTCACTATAGATAATATGGATTACAGTTCATTTCCAACCTAGCAAATTCCACTAGTACCGGCTTTTGTAATTCCTGCAATCTCCAATATTTGTTGTACTCACCAGCTTCCCCATCTTCTACAGTTAGATGTTGTCTAGCCAACTCCACTAGACTTCCCAATCTACTTTCTATAGCTTCCAAGATCTGCTGTCTCCTTCCAACTTCCCGATCTTCTTCAATTGTCTCTTCCAAGTGGATTTCCAAGAATCTCCAATTCTTGTGTTTTTCCTGTGCTTGTGGTCCACCTCTACCAATGCTCAACCGAGAGAGTATTTTCCTCAAAATGTTAAGGAAGTCAGGTGTTTTAGATTCACGAACCTTGATGTTTTCCCAAAGTTTGGTTGCCGGATCTCAAGAATGATATGAATGATTTCACCAATAAATGTGTTCTTGGATCTCTCAAAAGATGATAAGAATATGTTGTATCAATGAGGCACACTAAGACAACCACCTATTTTTGTGCAAGAGCATATGTATTTATAGTTGGAGGTGTATGAGTATTATGGGCTCTGTAAAACTCTCCAAAATTGCGAACTAGAGTTAGCCACGTTAATATGTCACTCGACCGAGGGGACTTGTCGCTCGAGCCAAGGGTATGTTGCTCGAGCGACACCTGGGCGATAAGCGAGCGATAATAGTTCTATTTCAGTCGCTCGAGTGATGGTCAGGCGTGAAGCTAGCGAAATTCTGGCGCTGCTTCTTCCTTATTTCCAAATTCTCAAACCCTAGACTACCTAACTCAACTATACAAAACTGCACTTCACTCCTTGACTTTTAAAAATGTTCAATTAAGTATTTTTTGTTCATAGAATCGTCAAATACAATATTGAACCTAACACTAATATTTAAGAGAGATGCGATAAAATTATAAACTTAGTTAAATCAGTAATATTTAATATTTTTCTTATTCTTTAAAGCAGCCCACTAACAACTTTGTACAACTAATTTAATCAAAAATAAAAAATAAAAAAAGGTGCCTCTTCCATGAGTATTTTTTTGCGTTTGGGGAGCAGAAAAGGAAAAACATGGGAAGATCAGATAAGAACTCAAAGTCAAGAAAAGAGGTTCAAAGGTGTGGAAATGGTCAAAATGGAATCCGGAGAGAGTGGCCATGACAGTTGACAATGTTGAAGACAAAATCCAAAGGCGGCTGAAATTTAGTCAAAATTATCCGGTCCACGCGCTTTTCCTCCCTCTTGCCTCGCAACTCAATTTTGTGTGTGTGTGTATATATATGTATATGTACGAATTTAAACTTGTGTTCATACAAGCTGATATAATTATACAGAGTATTTGTTACAATTAACGTATTCAAATTAATACGTACAAAATTGTGATTATGCAATACCAAGTTTTTCCGGCGATTGCAACCCTCTAATGGCATTTTATACCGTTTATTTCAAGTTTTATTGAATTGTATGCATAATATAATTAACTTTAATTAACATGTCAATCGTCTAAAACATTCAAGGTATAATCCACTACAACATATTATTAGTCACAATGACACAAATTAATACTAAGCATTAAACATATCATTAGGCAATATCGTATTTGCAAAAAATAGGAAAAGAAAAACGCGACGTAACAGGTTAAGAGTTAAAATTTTAGTAAATTTTAGAGTTTGTTTGAGCCACATTATTTGGGAATAATGTATTTTGGAATAGTAGATTGATGGAGAACGTGTGGTTGAAAAAGAATGAAACGTTATTGATGTGATGGAAAATATTATTTTATTAAATAATGTGTGATTGAAAATGAGTAGAAAAATGATGATGAAAATTTTAATGTGGCTCAAATAGGGGCTGAATAAAAATTGAAGCAATATGTGATTAAAAAGTTATGCGTATCATAAAATACGTGATTTTTAAATAAATTATTGATTTTGATTTTGATAAAAATTTAAATTTAAATTCCCATCCAACATACCTAAATACAACCATGCCACATGTACAATGACGATTGACAATATTTGTTGACGATTATGATTTAATATTATCACATCCATCTATTTCAAAAAATTTCAAAAGTTATTTTTAAGTAGATTAATTCACCTAAATGTCTTACCTGACATGTACTTCATATGAGCTGTACAACACTTTTCAAAAATTATTTTTTAAGTAGATTAATTTATTTTGAATTTTTTTAGAATTCGATACTTTAAATGGAAACTTTTACGAAATTTCATTATTTTTAATAGAAAATTGTAACTAAAATTATCTAAAAAATATGATAAACAATAAAAGCCTCAATTTACTAAATATATTTGAATTTAAAATAAGTAAAGATTAAAAAATATATTATTGTATCAGTTTAATATATGTGGACAATAAAATGGATTATCAAAAATAAAAATAAAAATTAAACGGGATAGTAAACGGGGCCAAGGACCTCGTCCCGCACCGCGTTAAAAGGGTAACGGGGCAGGATGGGGCGGGGAAGGTTGCCTCGACCCCGCCCTGTTGCTATACCTATAGATTTGTATCTATATAAGTAAAAAATATAAGAATAATAATAAAATAAGAATTACTTTTAAATCAAGTAAAGGAGTCACTTTTGTTACGAGCTAACGAGTATTTTTTATTTATCCTATGT
>CAIGRN010193779.1:0-12411 GCA_903798345.1 Fraxinus anomala | reverse complement strand
TTTGTTAAATATATTTGGTTTAAACAAAGGAAATAATTAATCGTGATAAAATAACACCAATGTAAATTATATAGATATTAACTATGAGAGCACACTACACCAAAAATGGCCTTTTGCAACGCGCTTTTACATTCGTTGATTAAATATTGCTAAAAAGGTCTGTCACAACATTTTAACAAGTGAATGTTACTATTGGCTAACATAATTGAAATTTTATAACATTTTTTAAATAAATGTTGCTAATGTCGCATTTTGCAATGTTTTATAAATGTTGTGAAAAGTTCACTTTTGGCAACATTTTTTGAACGTCACGAAAAAATTACTAGAAAATTTTTATACTTTTTTCCCAAATTAAATTATATAAGGGCTCAAATGATACAAATAAAAAATAACCCAAACTCTACAGTCTCTCCCCCTTCACGCCTCTCTCCATTCATTCATCTCCAACAAAATCCCCACCGAAAGAGTGGCCGAAGAACGGGCTTCTACGTAGGATTTCTGGTACATAGTCCGCATTATGTCTTTGGCCGAACCAAGGTTGATTTTCTTCGTACGTAAATACGATAAATGTCAACGCTTTTTCAATGTGCAAAGACAGCCCTCTCAAGAACTCACGGTCTTGTCAAGCCCTTGGCCATTTGCCAAGTGGGGAGTCGATTTTATTGGGCCACTGCCAAAAGGGTGAGGAAATGCTTGTTTCGCCATTGTTGCAATTGATTACTTTACAAAATGGGTCGAAGCGGAGCCTTTGGCCAAGATCACTGAAGCAAACACTTCCAAATTTCTGTGGAAGAATATTATTTGCAAGTTCGGCATACCCCACTCCGTGGTTTCAGAAAATGGGAAACAATTTGATAACAAGAAAATCAGGGACCTATGCAATGAGCTCGGAATCAAAAAGCATTTCTCAACGCCTCATCATCCCCAAGCTAACGGCCAAGTAGATGCAGTCAACAAAACAATCAACTTTGAAGAGAAAGTTGGATGCCTCTAAAGGAGCATAGGTCGACGAACTTCACCAAGTTCTCTGGGCCACTCGAACCATTTGCAGAACTGCAACTGGAGAGACACCGTTCTCCATGACGTACGGGGCCGAAGCCATGAGCCTAGTGGAGGTTGGAGTGCCATCACCTCGTCGCATACACTTTAACGAAATAACAAACGATGAGCTAAGGAAGTTTGAGCTGGAGCTTCTCTAAGAAAAGAGAGATGATTCTCAAGTGAAACTCACTTTCTACCAATGTAAGATGATGCGCTACTACAATGACAAGGTAAAGAGAAAGGCCTTTCGTGTGGACGATCTTGTACTCTAAAGAGTATTCCCATCGTCAAAGAGGCGGGATAGGGAACACTTGGGCAGAACTGGGAGGGCCCATACTGTGTCACTGAAGAAGTGCGACCCGACACTTATAGGATCGAAAGTCTGGACGGCAACCAATGCCTCATCCCTAGAACGTCAAAAACTTGAGAAAGTATTATCAATAGGAAAATCGTGGGTGCTACCATGTAAATATCATTTACAATTAAATGAACTGGTTTCCCTTTTGCTTCTATATTACTCCTAAACGAACTTACCTCCACCAAGGATGTTCACTTCATTAGGGGAGGGGGGGAGTGCAAGTGCTACTCCTGGTTAAGCGAATCAGCAATGTTCTCACATATTTTCACTCCTTGACAAGGTGCATATGCCCCCTGGGGGGCCACCTTTACCAAGGATATTCACTTCATCAGGGAAGGTGTGGGTGCCACTTTTGGTTAAGCGAATCGACAGTGTTCTCACATATTTTCACTCCTTGACGAGGTGCATATGCCTGGGGGGCCAACTTTACCAAGGGCATTCACTACATCAGGAGAGGTGCGGGTGCCATTCCTAGTTAAGCGAATCAATAGTGTTCTCATACATTTTCAATATTTGACAAAGTGCATATGCCCCATGGGGGGCCACCTTTACCAAGGGTGTTCACTTCATCAGGAGAGATGTGTGTGCCACTCCTGGTTAAGCGAATCGATAGTGTTCTCGCACATTTTCACTCCTTAACGAGGTGCATATGCCCCCAGGGGGGCCACTTTTACCAAGGGTGTTCACTTCATCAGGGGAGGTGTGGGTGCCACCCTTGATGGAGTAGCCCAACTTAGACGAAGTGTTTACATTTACTATTCATTCCCTTCTTCCATTTTATTAAGTGGTTAAACTCGGACGAAGTGTTTACACTTACTGTTCATTTGCTTATTCCATTTTATGAAGCAATTGAGCTCAGACGAAGTGTTTACACTTACCACTCATTCGCTTCTTCCATTTTATTAAGTGGTTAAGCTCAGACAGAATGTTTATACTTACGGTGCATTCGCTTCTTCCATTTTATTAAGTGGTTAAGCTCAGGCAGAGTGTTTACACTTACGGTTCATTTGTTTCTACCATTTTCTTAAATGTTTGTCTAATAACAAGTTCAGGGCAAACGACAACACTTGCAAACAAAAAATTTTATTGATAAGCAAATCAGGGTCGAAGCCATACAAAAGATGAGAAAGAAAAAACCTAAGGATCTACATTTACAATGACCCCCTCTCCCATCTCCTCCAAAGGGGCCTCCTCTTCGGCATCGGGACGATCTCCTGTAGGGCCGCTGAACTCTTCTTCTAGGAAAGCGATATCCAGCTCTGGATGCACTTTCCTCAAGTAAGAAATCATCTGTTGGGCACTCCACGAAGCCCAATAGTTGGCAAAGATGTCATGTTCCTTCGTCTAGTCGAAGTTATCAATGTAGTTCTGAACCGTCGCTTCGGCCTTAAGAGATTCAATCTCCTTGTTTTGGGTCTCGTCAAACATCTTGAGTTCAGATTTTTCCTTGTTGGCCTCCAAGGCCTCCGAGGTGATTCTCTAATGCTCATTAAACTGGTCGATTCGTTTTGTGAGCACAGCCACTTGGGAAACCGACTCATGAAGCTCGTTTTTCAATTGATTCACTTGTATTTCGACAGAGTCAAGTTTCACTTTGAACCTCAGTCCTTTTCTCTTCGGCCTCATCCTCCTCTCTTTTGGCCCTTTTCACCTCTTCCTCTCATTTGCCTGAGGCCTCAATCCTTTGTTCTAACTTCTCACTTTTCTTGCGGAGACCTCGGACCAAGTTCTCTGCCACCGTGCCAATACTCAAAGCCTCGGCTACGCATGCATTGTTTGTAGCCAAGAGGTCTTCCACCTTGCAAAAGGCAATGTGATCTTGCCAATCCCCGATCCAGTACTTGTTGTAAACACGGGCGGCAGAGGCTATTTCAGGAGGCAGCATTTCCAAAACTACCTCGGAGAGCTCGTCCTCCTTTTTCCCCATAAAATCAGTCTCTTTGCCACGGGAAGGAGGTTAGTAGCCTTTTTCAATCTTTTTTGTGCCGGCTCTCTGGCCAAAATAGTAGTAATGTGCATAGCAACCCTTGGAGCCTCAGATGGGGCCGCAATAGTCATCCCTGCCGGAATGGGAAGATAAAGAGGCTTGGCCACCGTAGTCGACGAAGAAGAGGCCTCAGTCGGCCCAGACCTTTTTCTTTTAACGAGAGAGGTGCCTTCCTCTACCTCGTCCTCTTCAGGAGGCTGTTGGGTTTTGCTTATGGAGCTCAGTCTTTTAGCTTACTTCTTGTAAGCGGCAGAGCTGATTTTTAGAAGCCTCACCTCTGCCACGATTCGACGGATGGTGGCAAAATCAGGCCTCAAAGGTCTCTTCTTCAAAAAGTCGTTTGCGGGAAGAAAATTGTTAGCATGTTCTGGGTACCCTCACATATGCACTAACTGAACTGAAAAATATAGCTCACCTTGGGTTGCCATCAGTCCGTTCAAGGTAAAACTGATATTCTTATCAATCAACTCGATGTAGCTCCGGTCCTTAAAAGGCTGTTGGTAGATATGGCTGATGATGTCCTAGTCCTCGTCGGAGATCTTGCACCTCGGAAGAGAGCTGAAAACAACAAAAATATTAAGACATAAGAAATCATCTAAGTTAAATCAACTAGGTAGGATAACTTACTAGTTGTAGAATAAAATGTAGGGACGGTGAGGAGAGCCATGAGGTCGTCCTCCATAGTATCCTACCTCCCAGATGTCCAGAACCAGGATGTTCGCCACTCATTTATTGAAGTGGGCAAGCCCACCATGAATGGGGAATGGGATCCCCAAGGGGATAAGTAACACTACCCCTTACTCTTCTCCCCTGCGGCCACACTCTTCGGAAGGTAAATAGAATGGAAAACGCTGAAGGGCATATCTACACCTAGGCTAGCCCAACACCAGAGCATCCATGACCCAACCATTTGGGACCAGGAATTTGGACTGAGTTGGGTCGGAGCCAATCCATAAGAACGGAGAACTAGCCTAAAGAACGGGTGAAAGGAAAGTCTAAGACCTGCCCTAAATAAATTTTCACTCACGGCCATTCAACTTGGCCTCGGATAACAGGCCCTTTCATCTGGTTTGGGTATGATTAGTTCTATGTTATGAGGTATCCTAAAGCCGTTTACATTTTTCTAAGGTTTCTGGGATGGCTTTGGAGGGATAACTCAAAGCTCCCATTCAACAGAAGTGTCCACAGGCAGATCTGGCTGTCTCTAGATATTTCCCCCGACCTAATGGCTCTACCTATCTCATCCGAGGAGAGAACTGTTGGCTTTCTCACATCCGAACTCCACATGTCTCGCCCATCACTAACAGACAAGTTTGATGAACTTCCAGTGGCCATTTAAAATTTTGAAAACTAATATCTTCAAAGGACGGGATAGAATTTTACCTAAAGTATAGTCCGAAAGAAAGAAGTTGCCAGAGTTCTTAAATGAGTTGCCGGAGTCTCACAACCTTGCTCGCTGGAAAAAACATAAACAAAAACGGTGAATGCAAAGGCTTTGAAGATTTTTAAGAAAATAAAGGTGACAAAGTGGGAGATTTGGGCCTTATATAGTTGTTTCCAAATTCACCCCGGCCATTAGATTATCTCAAGTCACATATGACCTATCCAAATCTACAGTTCATTGTCACCGTTGAAACCAAGAGTCACGAAAGTCAATGGCCCAGATGGAGCAGCGTGCCTTATGCGCCAACCCAAACTTGTTGCCTTAAACCCATATAGCTGTCGCCATGATTGTCATTTATAGCCATGGAAGCGTGCCTTGGAAGCAAGCGACGCCCTCATGATTACCTTGGAAAGGTGCGAAAGTTTTCAAATCATTGTCACACAACCCAAGGCTGTCCCATCACCATTTACTTCGCCCCAACTAAGGCTTCGCCTTGCCACAACGTTTCTCAAAGTTGCCAACACCATTCACTTCGCCCCAGCTAGGGCTTCGCCTTACCACAACTTTCCTCAAAGTTGCCAACACTATTCACTTCGCCCTAGCTAGAGCTTCGCCTTGCCACAACTTTTCTCAAAGTTGCTAACTCATTTACTTCGCCCCAGCTAGGGCCTCGCCGCGCGACAACTTTTCTCAAAGCTACTATAATCACTTCATCCTTCAAAATAACACGATATAACCGCTTTTACAAAGTTCATGCATTATATAAATATCCATACACGGACTTGAAGGACTGTTGTTACGGGCCTCCTGAGGCCTCCACCTCATCCATCCACTTCATCTGCCACGTATTAGCCGGACTAATATGGTGTGTGCCACGTGGCAGATGAATCGAATCCACGTAGGACGAATTGATTCCTTGACTCCGAAGAAGAACCGAACTCATCCGCCATTCATGACGAATGCAAAGGACCGCACTTCACACTCATTACACTTCACAATCCGTCTCGCTACACCTCTACCAAAATCTTTTGGGAGATCTCTCCAAAGTCAAGTCCCTGACTGATTGATGGGACGTGTAGCAGACTACAAACGGTCAATTCAGTTGCTATGTCAGAAATTATTTAATGCTCGCCAACCTATGGATTGACAGATTGACGCCTATGAAAGGATGGTCCATCCGGGATCTGAGGCCACGTGTCCCCCCATCAACGGTTCTCCTCTTCTCTTCTGTAGTATAAATACCCCACACAATGGTAAGTTGGGGGTTCCAATTTCGAATCTTTGCATTCCAACCTTAACTAAAAAAAGTTCTTTACTATATTTACACATTCTCAACCACGTCCCAGTGACCATTTCACCTTCGGCCACCACTTTTCGGTTGATTGAAATACTCACTTGACCATCGGAGTGCTCGTGGCCGCTTCCACCCCCATCAGAAAAGGCCACGAGTGACTAATAGTGTGCTACTGTGTGTATGGAGAGCTTACGTGGAGTCTTGTTCTCTTGGCCACGTATCGGAACCATTTTTCGAGATCAACAACTTTGATAAATTTTTGATAAGTTTAATTTATCGGCAAAAATGCTAACCTAATAAGTAGTTAAAATAAATATAAAAATAACATTATCGAAGTAAAAGCTTGTAGTTAACAAATAATATCAGAAGTATTAATGTAACATCAACAATGGAATTTTTTGTCGTTTACAACTTTGCAAAAAATATCTCAGTACATTTACTATGCCAAATGAATTTTCTTCGTTAAATAAAATAATATATACCACTTTAGAAAATTATGTCGGTAATTGAATAACAATTAAAAAATTATTCAAATTAGAAATAAATTTTTCTGTAAATATAATTAACCAGAGAAAAAATTGTTAGTAAAAAATTAATTTAAATATAATTTAAATATTAAAGACGAAAACTTTGTCGGTAATAATTTTAGAGTTGTATCATCTAAATAAAAAAATAAAAAAGTGAAGAAATCTTTACTAAACGACAAATTACTTAAAAAAAATAAAAATTGGAGAAGTAATATACATGATTCTTCTTTGATGAACATCGACCTAAGGACAGTTGATTATTGCCGACGACATCGTAGACAACATTTTCATTGATAATCGTTGACGATGTTGGTCGATAATCACTAATTGTCGTCAGTAATTTTGTATGAATTAACTGTTGATATATATTTTTGTCATGTATCATCAATGATCTTGGTCATTTTTCACTCACATTCTCTTTTATGGTTATTTTTGTGAAGGCCCTATTAAATGTTTTAATTTTGCTATATGTACATCATGTTTTACATCACATAATGTGAGTTAACAAATTTTTGTACATTGATTTTAACAACATTTTTCCAATCAATGATCAAATGGAAGGACTTCAAAGATGTTGACAACCACAATTGTACAAGAAGCATAATTCTAAATGTTTTCCTAAGGTCTCCAATTTATATGCACACGTGTGAATAATGAAATAGAAGGATTTAATAAATACTAGGACAATCAAATCACATATAGGATAAATAATAAACACTAGCTCATATTACAAAATAATGAAAACAACTACGTAAAATAGAGGAATATACGACTTCAAAAAGACTCGAAAATCACGAAAAAAGCAACAAATCTCCATTTCAGCCAATCATAAGGTTCGTGTGTGTCTCTTTTGTCATTGTGGCATGTCACTGGAGGATTCAGAAAGTACTACTTATAGTTTAGTTGGAAGGTGGTGGAGACAAGGTTGGAATGGTAGGGATCTTGGGGATAGAGGGGAATGATGGCATTGGGGGCAATGAGACCTTAGGAATTCCCGGAATTGCTGGAATAGTTGGCTGGGTAGGGATGGTTGGAATGGAAGGCATCGGTGGTACTGCAGGTTTTGGGAGACTTGGGATGGTCGGAATTGAGGGCATTGGTGGCAAAGTTGGCATTGGTAATGATGGAATTGTCGGAATTCCCGATAGAGGAGGAGGCAACGATTGCAATAGATTACGCGCAGCCTGGCAATTTTTATTACTAGTGAGGACTAGCAATGCAAGAAAGAAAGTACAAGTGTAAATGTTTCTACCCATGATCGTTTGAAGATTGAAATGTAGAACACAGCAGAAGTTTTATATTTGTTTGTGGAAAATAAATTGGATTTGGGTATTTATTTATAGGAGTTCATTGCCAAGGTTGCAAACTATATGTTTGATGTTGGTGGAAATTGGTTCAGTTCGGTTATGACTCTGATTAGTGGTTTGGAAATTCTGACTGAACATGGCCACATGGATGTAGTTAATTAGTTAAAATTTCATATAAATCAATGTACTCTCAATTTAGCCAAGTGTCATGTTCAGTTTCCAAGAGGTTTATGTTGTTAAACCACCACAAGATATAGAATGACAACAAACGGAGTCACTTTGACCTTAAAAATCTCAATAAATAATTAGGATTCTTGTAATCCTGCCACAAGAAAATTACCAAGAAAAAAAAAAAAAAAACCATTCATTGGCAATAAAATTAAAATATTGCAGTTTTGAAGTTTGACAACTTAAAATTCAAGAATGCGTTGACCATGAATTTCTTCACGCTAAGTGTAAAGAGTTGCATTAGATTCAAAGTGTTACAATGATTGATATTTATAGTGATACAACATTGATCTCGACCGTTAGATGAAGCAGATGAGCCGCCCTTTGGAGTGTGTCAGTGTATATAATTAATTGACTTAATTGGGCTGATGATTTGACTTACTTAGGCTGACATGATTTGACTTAATTGGGCTGCAGGTGATCACATCAATCATTTGCTAGATACTATGATCTCCTTGGGATCTGCTTCTAATTTGAGACCCTTTGGAGGGAGGGAGTTCTGGATAGAGGGCCTCGATCGTAAAGGACTTCAACGATTGAGTGGGCTTCGACCATTTGACTTTGGTCAACCATTGAATTTTACTTTGATTGTTGTCTCCACGTGGTTGCCACATATGCTTGGAATAGAGTCCAGTTGCAAGTTATAACAACAGTCTCCAATTCTAAGTATGATTATTTATATAATACGTAGACTTTGTTTGAAAACTTTATTTGATTGGGGCAATAGGGTTTCATTTGCCCCCAACAAAGATTATCCCATGTGATGTGACAATAAATGATTAGACAAAAAAATGAATCGTCCCTGGTGACAAATTCAATTATTCATTTTACAAATAAGACATTTGAATGTTTCCATGAATCCATAGGAACCACCACTTGTCAATTTCCCCTCATTTTTCATACAAGCATATCTAAGGAACTTTATGAGATTGGGAGGGGTTGATTCCCATTTTTGCCAAAATACAATATTCTCTCTCTCTCTCTCTCTCTCTCTCTCTCTCTCTCTCTCTCTCTCTTTTAACTACTCATTTTTCACTACAATTTTTTCTATCTTCTTTTCAACCACAAACTCAATTATGACTAAAACACCAAATTTCATTAAACTTCGAAATTGTCCAAATCTTGAACTCCAAAAAATTATCTTTCTAAAATACTAATTTCAACGACACTCCTATCTTCCCAATCACATTCAACCCTCAAGATCATACAAAATCAACTACATAGTACAGAAAAAAGAAAATAACCTACTTATTAATTTCAATCAAATATCACATACAACGAACAAAATCGAACATTAAACCTCCAAATGTTATAAGGATCCAATATGTAAATTGTGATCTTAGACCTGAAAACTCCACAGTTGCTTGCGATTTTTACTTCTTCAAAATGTCCAAAAAGAATTTAAAAATCGTAAAGATTCTTCTATGTTGGAAACCATTTTCTCTCTATTTTTCCACCACTAAATTCATATTTGAAGAATTTCTAAAGACAAAGCTCAATCATTCATTTCACAACAAACAGATAATTAAATAAACTAATAAAAGGGATACTCATTGAGTTTAAGCAAGAAACTTACACTTGAAAAAAAACAACTAAAGAATTTTGGAAAAAAAAAAAAGAAGTTCAAAATTTTTTGGGATCACTTGACCCCACATGACCCCATGTGGGTCCGCCCATGTGAATAATACTTGTGGTTTTAATGGAATGTATGATTAAAAATGAAGTTTGACCATTTAATTTAAAATTTTGGGTAACGAAGGACAGAGTTAATGTTTTGCAAATTTCAAGGGAAAAAGCGATATTATATAATTGCGTACACATAAAATGTGATTAATACGTCAGAGAGTGGAGATTGTTGACTACAAAATCCATGGATTTGTAATAATGTGGCGAGCTCAAAGTTTCTGTGATGTATTAATGTATTGTTGAACTCAGATCTAATCTGAACCTACGAATTCTCGCTGGTTTGTAAGACAAGTTCATTCTATCTAGTGCGTGTGTTTGGAGCAATTGTCTCTTGATGTAGAGCGATTTTTTATTCACCTCTATTGTAAATGAACCAACAAACAAAACTTTATCTCTCTCCTGAACTTTGAAGTAGAATATGAAGACATTTACAAGAAAGAAAGAAATCTGGAAGTCCTATATTTTGGTTTGTTCGTGTCCATTCGAACTAGGGTCATGGACTATGCCCATAACTTTGAAGCGAGAGTTGAAATTAATTAGCCGAAGAGAGAACGAATCTCAACTCAAAGAACACTCTACAAGGTTCATAGCAAATAGTAAAACACAGTGCTTTTGTCTTTTCTCGAATGGTAATATCGTGTAGGTTTGAACTAATACGAGTTCCACATGGATTACGTTTGTTCGACCATTATAATTTGGGGTTGGAAGTCAAGATACAGGTTAATGTTTATATCTTGTAAAACTCTTCTTCCTAGTTCCTTAGTCTTCTATTTTTCATGTAATTGCCGGGTTTAGCAGTTTTAACTGTTATTTCCCATCTTTCAATTCATAATATAATGCTGAAATTAGGATAAAACATGTCTTATTTTTTACGATTTTCCATTTTGGTGTATATCTATAGCATTGATGGGGCGTTTGTATATGATATGAGAGAAAATGTAAAATATATATATAAGAAAAATCATAAAGATGGAATACAATACTTAAACACGGGCTGATGTCAAACAATGAAAACAAAAAACATATAAATAGACTGGAAAGCTAGAAAGAGAACTACATGACTCCAACAGAAGT
The DNA here is from genome assembly GCA_903798345.1 of Fraxinus anomala. Lineage (NCBI taxonomy): Eukaryota > Viridiplantae > Streptophyta > Magnoliopsida > Lamiales > Oleaceae > Fraxinus > Fraxinus anomala. Next base: position 1,525 of record CAIGRN010193779.1, on the reverse strand, counting down.
ATGAAATAACAAAGCCACAAATCTCCGTTTACGCCAACATGAGGTTTGTTTCTATTCTAACCATGGCCTGCCACATGAGGTTTCTAGAAATTACTACGAATGGTTTTACTTGGAAGGCGGGGGAGATATGACTGGGATGGTAGGAATAGAAGGGATTTTTGGAACGGAGGGGAAAGAAGGCATTGGGGGCAATGCGACTTTTGGCATGCCGGGAATGGTAGGAATGGTTGGCTGTGTTGGGATGGTTGGAATAGAAGGCATTGGTGGCACGGCTGGTTTTGGGAGACTTGGGATGGTGGGAAGTGATGGCGTTGGTGGCAAAGTTGGCTTTGGTAATGTTGGAATAGATGGCATTCCAGGCAGAGGAGGAGGCAATGATTGCAGCAGAGTACGTGCAGCGTCGCATTTTTGATAATTGGCGATGACTATAACTGCAAGGATGAAAATGCAAGCATAAACACTTCTAGCCATGATAATTTTGAAGATTAAAACGAAGGTTTTTTTCCTAATCAGTTAGGACAGAAGAAGTTTTGAATTTGATGATGGAAAACAAACTGCATTTGAAGTATTTATAGACGGAGTTCAATCCCAGGGATGAAAATTATGTTTGATATTGGTGGAAATAGGTAAGTTTGGTTATGACTGAATATATATATATTTTTTTCTTCTCTTTGAGGTTATAATTCTGATTGGTTGTTTAGAAATTCTCAGAATGGTTGCTGATATTATTGTAGTTAGTTAAATCTTTTTTCCTATTAATAATAGATAATGTTTGATCAACGGGGACTTTTAATTGAACCTTGTAGCAAACAAGTGGCAAGTTTTGGGACCGGTCCTTTTTCTAGATTTAATGTTGTTAAACCACCGGGTTCATAGAAAACTATGTAATGCTTGCTTACTATGAAAATTAATTTTTTAATAGATTTTGATAAAAGTTAATAAAATGTATGATTAAAAAGTTGTTGATCCCATAAAGTGTGATTAAAATTGATTGTTAACTTAAATTTTAATTTTAATTTTAATTTTAATTTTAATTTCTGTAAAATAGGTTTATTTGTAAATCATTGAGCCATTGTTTGAGTCTCTTTTTTTTCCAACTCATTTTTAACCACACATTTTTCAATAAAATAATTTTATACAAATTCAAAAAAAAAATTCTTCTTTTTAACCACCAAATTTTCAAAAAATTACAATTACAAAATCTATTTTCTCTAAAAAAAAAATGAGTCGCAAACAAAGGCTTAGTATCTTAGTTATTAGACTCGACCCATACATCGATCTCGTCGAAGTACTGGGTCTCGAGTTACTGGTCGAACCGATTGGTTAGTGGTTGGAACGGTAGGTTAGTGCTTAAAAATTTTAAAATGTCTTTTTGAAATATAAAATTTTCTTTGAAATAAAATTAAATTATTTGTCATTAATCATTTATTTATTTTAAGATTATTTTGTTAAATATTCAATTCATTTTAATTAAAAAAAAAATTTTGAATTTGCATACATAAAATTTTCCTTATTTTTGAACCAC
>CAIGRN010193758.1:0-10620 GCA_903798345.1 Fraxinus anomala | reverse complement strand
ATGGATTTAGAGATCTTTCGGAAGTGATTGATTTATCACTTGTAATAAAACTTGTCAGTGTACCAGCCCACTGTGTGAGGCGGATAACCCCTTATCAATGTATTAAATGCATGAGTGGACGGCGATGTGAAGTCTCAGTTAGAAAGATGAGGTCACGTGGTTTTGATCCAACGGCTACCACGTCTGCCAAGTATAGAATAAATAGGTTCATATTTATTTTCCATGAAAAATGTCATTTTTTTATTGATATTTTTTCAAAAGTTAGTCACGTAACCATTTTTTCCTCAAACACATGGTGCTACAAAGTTCGATAGATAAATTTTAAGTTAACAAATGCATACTACAAAATTAAACATAATACTAATAGAAAACTTGTTGAAATCGTCGACTGTTCTTCTAGTCTCTTCGTTTAATAAGAGTGGCTAGCCGCACGATGAGTTCTTCTCGTGTTCCGTAGCGCAAAGAAATTCACAAGACAATTGTAATTCTTGTATGAGGATTTCACGGCCAATATACTCCTCATTAAAAGCACATTCAAGTGCCACCCACGTAATCTTCTCGATTCTCTCGCTCTTTTCAATGGATTCTATATCTCGTAAAATTTTATGAAGTTTTTCGGTGGTATCCATAGATAGACTCTTTTGATTATGATTATGAAATAGTTAAACAACATTTATTATAGTTATTTCTTACTTAATTACCCAATATTTCTAAGATTAATGTTCATTAATGTTAATAAGTTCTCGATGGTTATATCAAGCCACTCTAAATGCTAAAGTATAAAGTTCTAAAAACATCAAAAATAAAAATATTTTATGTACTTAGTACGACTTTTAAAGAGATTTTTTTATTTTCATAAATTATAAACTCATTATGTCGTATACTACATATTTTCATTTTAAAGATTTATTAAATTCATAATTTATAAACTAAATTGGAATTTAGGTAGTGTTATTTGATAAATGTAGTTTATACACTTATTCGAAATACTAAATGATGATATCTTGTTATTTTTTGGACGGATTGGGCCTAACTTGTGTTATATTGTATTTAGCCCCTGTTTGGGAGGCATTCTCGCCCCCATTATAATAAAAATTTCAACAATTGGCTCTATAATGAATCCCTTGATCACTGTCATTATTGACACATTTCAGTGATTATTTGAATTATGTAGGCGTGTAGAATGATAGAATTGTCCCTCCATGTTTTTAACTTTTTATACTCACACAAAATGAATGATAGAAATGGAAATTGACAAAAACAAATCACATTGGAATAGTTAAATGTTGTGAGCGTTTTTTTTTTTGTAGAAAGTGGGCCCATTTCCTTGGTAAAAACATTAATTCTTTGGGGAAAAAATGGCAATCAAACAGGATGTTAATAGGTAAAACTCGATAATTATATGAAGAATGGGAAGAAAAAACAGAAAAATGATGAAAATGATGAAATTCTAACTATAGGGACTAAATTGCAACATTCTAATATTGTGTCGGATTGCAAGGCAGTGATTCAAGAATGTCAAGGGTTAATTGGAGGTGAAGAAAAGTTAACGGGATGAAAAAATTGTCGAAAAGGATTAAAATACACACTTGGAAAGATTCGACAACCATATAGAATTTGGTAACAAAATGACAATACCATGCGTTCACATACGCATGCAGGCCTTGTGTACACTCAAACTTTATTTGGGTCGACTGGGGTTATTTAGAGTATTGTGTACACACCAATGAATCATGCGTACGCATAGTTCAATTTTGAGGAAAAAGATCGTTTTTATTTATTTTGTTTTGAAAATTTTTGGTATGCAATCTTTTGTCACTCTATATATACCATATGTCGTCCAAAACGTAACAGACCTCCCGAGACCTAAAAAATTCATAAATTCTAATCAATTGTGGAGGCAAAGAACAAGACTAACAACGTGGAATTGAGACGAATTGCATATGATATTAAAGATTCTTCATTCGGATTTGAGATTCACATCAAGAACGTGGAAAAATTCTAATTCTTCATTATTTCTTTTTTTCGGGTGATGATTTTCCATTTGTTCTTTTGTAATTTAATTCTAAACATGTGAGGTTAGTTTTTTAATTGTATTGGATGAGTGTTTGAACCATGTTTTCATTTATATTAATTCAAGACATTAATTTAGGAAGTTCTTGTATTGTTTGATTAATTTTACATACTCATTCACTATTTGGTTTTTGGACCATCATATTGAATAGTTAGTTGGTTGTTGTAGTATATAAATACTCATAATGAGTCTAGAATGAGGTAAAATCAACATGTGTAATTAGAATTAAAAATAATATCTATCACACATGCAATCGTATTGATAATCTAAATTAAATACTTGACTTTTATATGAATTCGGACTAGGAATATGATCATCTCGTGTTAGTCATATGTTGGTTTATTTTGAGAGAGAGCATTTAAAATATTAGCATTAATGGTTGTAAAAAATGCATGAATTGAATAGATTAATTATTGGGAATTGAAATAGATAGAAATAGAGGGATATATGAATCCAACACAAGCATTCACATAGATAAAACATCTTATTTACTTGCTTTCTTAGAGTATAAATTAATATAAATAACAAAACTCAATTCTCTTTCGATGTTACTACACTTCGAATTTGATAAAAACTATTAAAATACAAATTAGACCATATTACTCATGGGAACGATACTCTTAATTCACTAATCTTATTACTTATACAACGATATCGTATGCTTGCTGGCTTCACGCGAAAAAGTCAATGCATTGAAAATTTGATCATGCCAACTGACTTTGGAATTCTCTTATTTCTTCGATGCTTGGTTTTGGTTATGATGTGTATTTTAATGTGTTCAATATGCATATTGAAGGTCTTGCTCATTATGCTCCATTTTTGTCTTTTTATTTTTCCGTGTTGTCGAATTAAAGGGCCGTTTGATTTGCTGTTTCGATTTTGTCAACACTCAAAACTTGTTTGACAAATTTTTGAAAATAAGATTAAATTTATAATATAAAACTTAAAACAAATTTTTGACATTTTGAGTATTTTTAGTGAAAACATATGAAATAAATTTCAATTCCTCCTTCCAATACCAAATTACACTCACCCAATTAACCAATAATATTCCATCCTAAATCAGATTCCAACATGTTTTCCATTTTTCTTTTCGACAAATAGTTATTCAATGATAAATGAAACACGTTTTCTACTATCTTAAAACGTACCCTAAAAATAAAAATAAAAAACTCAAAATTAAAAATCGAAATGTAACCAAAACGTGTTGACCGTGTCACATCTATGTCCAACGTAATTTACGCTTCAATAACAGAATAATTCAAACGTTAATTCCCACGTTCAATGTCATTATCAATCTTTTTATAATTCTATATTGATTGCGTTACGTTTTTTCAATCCATCAATTTGTTACAAAACTGGCCCAACTTTTTTTTTTCTTTTCATTTTTTTACAAATAACGGGCCCCACAACATGTGCATCCACAACAACACAAGTCTTAGATTACTCAACGCCCTCAAACATGCAACTTTTGGCATGTTCTCGAGAACATGACTTTTTCTTTCAATTTAAAAAAAAAAAAAAACTATAAATAAATTATAAGAAAAAAGGGGTTTTCTCCGCGTAGACAGCTTAGTTACAGCAAATTTCTTGTATAATTATTAATATCTTCATATCTTGCTGGCACATACATAGGATTCCAATTCAAGAAACTCATCACTGGAATAAATGAAAAACAGACAGACCAACAAGGATTTATGTAATCAACTTCGAATAAATGTTTGAGTAGGTCACGTTAATTAATTTCGGTGGAACAAAGGACATGCACATTCTACTCTCCAATTTCCCGTTAATATTAATCTCACAGGATGAAACGTCTTGTGCAAGTTTGTAATGCAATTCGAGTTAGAACGGAATACTGTAATAAATAAGATTTTAGTTTCTTTTTGTTGATCAACATTTTTCAATCGCTCTGCAAAACATGCCATTTTTCTCTTTGACCAACACTTTCCAAACTCCATACAAAGGTCAATGAAATCATCAACTGCCAGTATTGAATATTCAAACTAAAAATAAGCAATGCAAAAGAGTTTGCTACAGATTTCTCTTTTCATTTCCAATGTGAAACCATCTTGATCACAAGTTCTACATCAATCTCATAAAAGAATCCAATCCAATAAAATAAAAGAAACAATTCTGTCAACTCGAGTTTTCTTACAATTTACAAGAAAGAAAGGAAAAAAAATATTTGAGAAGTCGAAAAGAATAAATTAGATACAATTTGCAATATCATTTAGTGATTCGAAAACGATCCGAACCCGTGTTTTACCTCTATGGCTTCTTTCTTGCAAATGTAAATTCCTTTTGATTGTCATCGGCAATCCATCGAATTAAAAGTATCTGCAAGTCCCGAAGGTTTTGCCGGTATGCTCGAATGTGTTTGACTGTACGAGAAATCATCCAACATTGTGGAAGTACCTTCATCGGTTTGCCATCTTAGAAGGGCGTGTGGGAGGCTCATATGGAGATCAATTCCATTACCTTCCTCGTCATCATGGTTCGAAGGTTTCCATTGCTCGACAAGTGGACCTAATACATTAACGGCATGTCCCATGTCTGGTCGCTGGAATGGCTCACGGCCTGTGCAGTGTCCAGCCAACTCAGCAACCTTACAAATGCTCTCGTAAGTTTCATCATCGGGATCAAGAGTCGAGTCAATAGCCTTTCGAAGATTATCTCTGTTGATAAGGACCCTGCGGAACCATGTGACCAAATGAGACCTTTCATCTGGCACGCTCTCATCAAGAGCTTTCCTACCAGTGATAATCTCCATCAGAACAACTCCGAATGCATAAACATCGACTTTTGTTGTTACTCGTCCTGTAGCTGTTGCAAGAACAGAAGGATAACAGTCATAAATAGAAAGCAAAAGACTAGAGACAACCATATCTCTAAAGCAGTTTCAGCAAAAATGCAAAATTCTATAAAACATTCTTCCATTTCTTTTGAGATGATGGAATTCAACAATTCAAGAATCAACATACTAACTCAAGTACAAAAATTTAGAGACCTACAACATACAACCTTCGATTTATTTGTGTGACTGTGCATAATTAGAATGTAAAAATGTAAAATCCAATAGCAGTTCTAAGATCGAAAGCTAATTCAATCTTAATTGTAGAACAAGAAACTCAAATTGTGCATCATGATATTCTAAACCACAGAGAATTTATAATATCTAAATATTAAAATAATGTAATAAAGAGCTGCATAGGCATACTTACCGGCATACTCAGGAGCAAGGTAGCCAAATGTCCCAGCCAACCGTGTCTCAACAGAATAATTTCCGTCGGGAGCATTTCTGACCAATCCAAAATCAGCAACCTTAGCTCTCATGTCATCTCCAAGAAGTATATTTGAGGGTTTCAAATCTCTATGTATGAAACTTTGTTGGGCCAAACTGTGAAGATATTCGACTCCCCGAGCAACATCCAATGCTATTGTTACCCTTTGTTTCCACGAAAGTGGTTGACTGCCGTGTTCCTGCCACTCGAACAAATGCTGGCTTAAAGTTCCCTGTGGCATGTACTCGTATACCAAGAGTCTTTCATTGCCATTAATACAGTAGCCTAAAAGGGCAACTAAATGCCTATGTCGAACTTTAGTAAGGACTGCAATTTCTGCTTGGAACTCATTCATTCCTTTAGTACCCATTGGTCCAGATTCCATTCTCTTTACCGCAATTTTAGTCCCATCATGCATTTCGCCCTTGTAAACAACTCCGAAGCCTCCCCTACCCAATACATTCGCTTCGCTGAAATTGTCAGTAACTTCTTGAAGAACTTGTATCGAGATAACAACATTTCCACCTTCAAAAACGGGAATTTCTCTATGATCACAGCTACTCTGGCTCTGTAACTCGCTTTGTGCTCCACCATAACCATTCACACCATTTGTAACACTACTCTTCGTCGTTTCTTTCCCTTGCTCGGAACCCTCAATCCTCCCGAATCTCTTAAGGCGTTTTCTTGCGTAGCATTTGTAAGACACAAACAACAAAACAGCAACAAAAACCATAACAGCCACAACCACACCAATAATCACACCTGCAGGAACTACAGAGCCCTTTTTACTCCCAGAAGGGGTTTTACTGGGCGAACCAGATCCCGAACCCGGTGTCCCACCCTCTCCTTCCGCACCAGTACTTATATTCTTACCAAGAAACAAATTACCATCATGAATAAATTTCACAGTTGCAGGAAAAACTGGTATCGGACCAGACAAATTATTATTAGACACATCAAGAGTTTGAAGCTGAGGCAAACTGGTCAAGACATTCGGGATCGAGCCAGTAAGATTATTATCATTCAAAATCAAATTCCTCAGAGAAGTTAGATTACGAAAAGCAGGGGAAATAGTACCAGAAAACTTTTGCTTTCCAAGGTTTACGCCGTTCACATTTATCTTCTGAGAATCGCAAGTGATGAATTTCCAATCTTGACAGGCATCATTCCCTTTCCAAGAATCAGCCAACGAAATTGGATATCCAATAGCACCAGCAACATCAAGAAGTGAAGTGACTTGTGGATCACAAGGCCCTGCAGTGTCCTTACAAAAGCTATTAGTAGTCCCAAGTGTCACCTGAACCCCTTTGCCAAACTCAGGAATAGGCCCCTGCAACTTATTGTTCTGCAATGTGATGTTCACAAGTTTTGGTAGGCTATTCAAAGAAGCCGGAACCACACCGGTGAACTGATTTTCCCTCAACTGCAAATCGAACAGATTTGTACACTTCGACAAATCCGGGATCGGACCGGTAAATGCATTATCATGTAACCAAACCTGTGACAACTGAGTCATAGAAGATAAAACATCAATAGTTCCAGACAATCCCAGATTCTGATCATTTAGCCATAGATTCTGTATCTCCGATCCACCAAAAGATGCCGGCAAAGGTCCAGTCAAATTATTGTAAGACAATCTCAAGCTTTGAAAATTTGGAAATGCAGAGAAAAAATCAGGGATCACGCCAGTGAGGCTAGCATTACTAGCATAAAACCTGACAAGATTTGTACTGTCAGTCAAATAAAGTGGGATCTCCCATGGGCTGAGATTTTTATTTTCGTCTATGGTGAAGTACTGAAGATTTGTAAGGCCCATAAGGAAATTTGGGGGGATTGAATCGAAATTGTTGTTATCTAGATAGATTTCTTCAAGAGAAGACATATTAGAAAATGAAGGTAAGGTTCCAGAAAGTGAGTTTCTTTGGAGGGAGATGGATTTGAGCATGGAAAGTTGATTGAGTTCAGAAGGGAGGGTGCCTGAGAGGGACTTCGAAATAAGATTAATGGAAGTGACGAAAGAGTTGGTGTTATCACAGTTGACATTGGTCCAGGTACAGAAATTGGTGGTAGATGACCAGCCGGAAGGGGTGGGGGACAATGAGGAGCGGAGCTTCGACATGACGGCGGCGTCATCGGCGGAGGAGAAGGAGAAGACGATGAATACGAGATGGAGGAAGAAGAAAGAAGTGGCGGCGGCCATTTTGGGTTGGGTTCTCGAAAGGCGGAAGGAGAATATATTAAGACAGAGGAGGGAACCTGGATGTTTTTTATTAGGCAATGTTTATGTATTTTTGGTAGTTTGTCGGAAGAGAATTAAGTCCGAGATACAAGTTGAGAAAAAAGAGATATATATTCATTTTATTTTGATAAATGTAACCACTTCGATAATTTGTATGAAACTGTTTCTTTCACACTGCTGATGATCGGAAAATCGAGTAATCCCAATTTATCCGGGTTCGGTCAATTGTTGGCTTGACTTTTTACACGATAGTAGGTACGATTTGGGTATGTTTTTTCTCATCTCCTTCGCGATTCCAAGGGCTGATCGACTTCTCGTTGGGAAAGAGTTTGGACAGTGAAGTTGAAGGCGTGGGTGAAATGTGGGGAAAACTAAGTCCTTGTTGTTTCATTCTTGATTTGGAAGAAACCTTGTGGACATATTTTTGGGCGATTTGGACGCCAAATATGTGGTCAAAACTTTGAATATTGTGGGTAAATTGTTACAACTTGTTCTTAGTGTTAAAGATTGAATTATTATTATTTATCAACTAAAAAGAATAAGGGTGTGAATGGAGAAATTTCATTTTCTAGCAATTTAGGGTATAAAGAATGTGATTGATTCAATTGAGATTTCACGTTCTATTTTAAGAGTTCAACATTAATTCCATATATAATATTTAATTATTTATAAACTTTTACAATAAATTTCAAACACGAACTCTAATAAGAATTCTGACTTCATTCTCAAATTTTATATACATTTTTTCAACATTGATGTGTCATTAAAATATATTTTCGTAAGAATTAACAAATAATTTATGTTCTTTAATTTGAATAAATATAAATAAATTTTAATAAGTTAATAGCGTATTAAAAGTATAGAAAAAGAAAACTTCATTTTACCTTTCTCCAACATTGTAAAAACTAAAAACATTCAATAATTTCCAATTACCAGAGAGAGAGAGAGAGAGAGAGAGAGAGAGAGAGAGAGAGAGAGTTAAATTTTTAGATGAAAATGAAATATTAATCATCGGCGGCCAATCAGCCCCATACCTAATGGGGCTGATTGAACCAATATAATAAATCTTGTTATGCTATTTTTCTTCAAAATATTGATCTTAATTGCTGTCATATTTTAGGGTGGACGAAGTTTGAATTACATCCGGCCTTTACTGAAGGAAGACTTTTTATACATTTTTCGACTCTACTCCTCGTGTAGACTTGTTTCAAATTTCGTATGTGATCTATATTTTACGCAAAACCTTAAAGATCGAATCGTCAAATGACAAAAGAAATAAAAGATTCAATGATATTATGTGTACAGTCATTAGCGAGGTGTAAATTTACATCCATCTCACATAAGGGTCATTAGTGAGGTGTAAATTTACCTCCCTCTCACATTAGAATGACTGTACAAATGAGTTTTCCCTAAAAGATTAAACTTGATTGTCTTTACCCGCATATTTGAGCGGCTCAGATATACCTATTGATGTGTTATCTTCTTTGACTTAGTTGTCACTAGTTTGGTTACATGCTAACTGTTGCGAAAAAGCAAGAATAAGCAATATATAAAATAACTCTTACATATGTGAGTCCTTCAAGGGTGTGTATGACATCGCACCTCATGAGATTCTCGCCTCGATATTCTCAGTTAAACCATTCCTAACACCACATCGTTATTAGCACTATCACCATAGGAATGTGAACAAATAAAATAGTGATATAACAAGTCACACAGTGCGGGTTATTTCTGTCACATTGAACCTTTTTTATGGATCTCTAATCACAAAAGTTGAGTACTCATAAAGGTGATTCCCTTATGACCTTTAGTCCATCCCCCTCGATGATTTATTGTGTCCATTACGGACTATAATTTGGTACTGTCAATTTGCATAACTCTTATTCTCTGCTTGCACATCTACACATATGCATGTCATCTAAGAACTTTTCAAAATATTAATATCACATATTTAAGAATAGTAAGATAAACACATTCAAGTTTTAATATTGACTTTTATAACACATTTGAGCATATGCATCCATTTGCTCTTGTACTTCACATGCAGGTCTACGAATTAATCTTTTAACACTTTTCAAAATTAATTTATAACTAAGAATGATCAAATATATAAGGTGTATCAATCTGAAATTTTAAATACCCCACATTTTAATGTTATCCAACTTCTAGAACTTTATTTCCCACTAGCTCTAGATCTAAAATCTAGAGCTAGAGCTATGTTTACTCTTATCGTGACTATAGCAATTATACATTTCTAGTCGAGATCAAGTAACGTGGAAGCTCATTAGAAGACATCAAAGTCGTCTGATGCAACGATAATTCAAGTCCACTATCTCGGGTCATTCAATGGGAATACAAACTATCGAAACAAACTACTTTATTTTTCAGTGCAAAACATCAAACCGAATATTCACATAAAAACCAATCATAGAACATATGGTAAATATCTACGAAGTCTCGTGATATCAATTTCTATCTTACCTACAAATAGTGAAGAATCATATTATCAACTATATTACTTAGATTTCTGAAGAATATAAAATCAGCACATTACGTGCGCAGAAAAATGTGCAACATTATAAAAATCAATTATCACCAGACAACCTATTCATTAATTTTGCAAAACATAACTTAAGTAGCTCAATATACCTTCAAACAAATAACAATAAATTATATCTCAATCTGCCATTACCCAAACTACAGCTAAAAGAAGACGATAGAGTCGCTTACTATCGGATGCAGAGGAGTGCCTTAGTATTATAGCTTATATATCTAAGCTTCATATTTTGCTGCAATTAATTTTCCTCTCATAAATTTTTCTGCCATCACTGGAACCAATCGGCCACTTTGATATGATTTCGGATCCTATTCTTCTATTGATCTTTAACAAAATTGGTGATTTCAATTCATTTCATAAAAAAGTTGCTAAAATAGAAGAATTATGCTACTTGTACATAATGGTGTATATACACTCACAATGAGGGGGACCGCTTCAACCGGGTTATTATATTCCACCTCTTAGA
>CAIGRN010193751.1:0-17736 GCA_903798345.1 Fraxinus anomala | reverse complement strand
GCTAGTTAATGCTCTGCGTATGTTTCATAACCTTTACTTCAACAGTTCAACTTGATAAATATGAGAATTGGATCTTTAACATGTAGTTGAAACATATTTGATTCGATGGATTTTTCCGCTAGGATTGAGCAGACTGGTGAAAGACGAGTCGTGATCTTAAATTTATTGGGAATAGACATTTTTTTTCCTGTTAATACATGATAGTTGGATTATCATCTTCTTGGACATTGATTTTGATCGTCTTTTAGTGACAATAGTTAAAATCACTAGAAATGAAAGATGACAATTGTCTATAGTGATAGAGTTATTATTCAGCCACTCAAACCACTAAGATTGCATTATAAATATACATAAATATAGTTAGCTAAATATTTACGTGTAATATTATTTAATGGGAGAATGTGTAGTTGAAAATGTGTTTTGAGAAAATGTATTTTTTTGAAGAATAGAGCCCAAACAGGGGCATTCATATTTGGCGATCTCTTATACATTTTATCGTTTTCATAGATTTATTTAAGTAATCAATCTTCCTTTTACTTTGAAGTCTTCATTATCAATTAAGACGGCCATTTTACTTCATTTTAATATGATGATCTGTTGTTAATGTGTCCTGCCCTTCCAATGAAATAATAGCGGAGCACTTTCGTAAAATGTTTTGCTTCGTTCAAATAGGGTTTTAACATTATTTTGCCTATATGATTAGAGCAAATAATATTCATTTTTTATTGAATGATTTTGGCCTTGTGGGGTTCAGTCTCAGGTATAATATTCTGAAAACGAAAATTGGGGAAATCGAAATGAATTAGTTCAGCGTGTAGCACAAAAATATGATGTGATAGGTAGCTAGAATAAAAAAGAAAAAGGGAAATGACACAGTCCATGTACCAACATATCCACGTGCATTGTGTAGCTGCAGCTAACGTTCAAATTGACTGGTAGGTGACTTTGAAGTCAATAACAAAAGAGGTCAACATTGTTGCATTTGCGTTCAGCTTTATGGTTTACATGCTCTACAATTTATTTGATTCGTATACTGACGAAGAATAGCCACATATCAGAAACAGTTAAATCTTGAATACCACAATATAAATTACTTATATTAATATAAAAAGTTTTTTAATAGGCAGTGGTCTGTGAAAATTTTGTTCCTGCTATATAATATTCTTCCCTTTATCTTTTTTGGGCACGTGATATTTTCTGTACCCAAAAAAAGAAAAATACATTTTGTCATATTGCTTGGTTGGTTTGTGAGATAATATAGATTTTGGTAGAACTCATATATTTTTTTTGTGAGATACTGGACGGCAGAGGTGACAACCAACTGGTGGCTAATGCTAATAGTTAGTTTAATAAGAGGGTCTAAAAATGTTGAACATATGATATATTTTTAACGTTGAACGTTCTGTCAAAATGGAATTTTTTTCTATAATTGATGTGGACTAATAATCTCATGAATGCTTACGTTTCTTACACGTTGCACGATCTGAGCTTGTAAATAAAAAAGTTCTGCCAAACGAGTAGAGATTGTATTTCTGTCAATGTGAACTATTATGCCATAATGCCTCTCACGTGTGTAACGTAAAACTTGATGGAAGAATCACATCATTGTATTCCAGACTTAGCTTGTAGCCTCAACTTATCGTGGGACATGGATCAAAATACCCTTTTAAGCACCACAGCCTAGTAGCCTGTGGTGAGATTTATCGAGCAAAATCCAATCCATGGCTAACAGCTAACAGTTAACACTAAACTAAGTAATCAGGATGGTGGAAGAATATTTTTTTTCAAATCATTGTTTTAAGACGTAATATTGATTATTTGATATGGAAATAAAATTCAAACACGTTGAAATATTCAAGGGTAGGTGCCACCTTTCATTATTATCCTGTACTAGTTGTGATGGTATTCTGATTGAATTGTGTTGCCATTTTGCCGTAAATGTCTCCATCTTCACTGAGCTCCAACCATTTGGTTTCTACCATTTTTGACATTTCTCACCTTATATAATGACCTACGTGTATCTTACTATATGCAAATATACTAAGATTTGGTCCTTCAGGGGGTAGAGCTGGTATAATATGTATCTATGATACCATTTCAATAAGAACGCATAAAATTTACTTCGTTGACGTTGTGAAGATGAGGTTTTAGTTATTGACAATGTTCCTAAGACCGTTCATTTGAAGGCGAGTAATCCAATTTAATAGTGGAGGTGATGAAGAAACATACAACCACTCACGATTCTACTGTGATTACCAGTTATGGGACCAGCCTTTTCCTTTGAAATGGTCTTTGTGAAGGTGATATAGGGACTATTGTCTCCACCGGTTCTGATTGAGGTCATTAGTTTTGGTAGATAAGGATATGCCAAGGCCCATGTTCCTTACGTCTGTAGCTGCCTAACAGTTTGCCAGAATATGGCAGACGGGGGTGTGTGGGACTTATGGTTAAATTAAGATGTTGCAATGACATGTGAAATAACTTATATTATGTAACGAGCCGAGGATTAGATGGTATGGGAATGTATTAAGAAAAGTAAGTCAATATTATTCCGTCATATCTCACCTTGTGTACCAAATATGCACTAAATAGTCTTGAAAATCAAGAAAGTTATAATCGTATTCATTATTCTAGTATATGATTTACGAAGAACAAAGGCGACCTAAGTAGGCAGTCGGTCTTTCTGGCTTGCAAGTAGGGAATAATATTCTGGAGAAGGGTAGGTGGATCCATGTGCATAGGCATATGGGTGGCCACTGCTGTCATTGCCTTCGAGAATTTAAAATTGTTTCTCCTTAACATCCGAGATACCCTTTTCCAATAAAATAAAATTCCAATTCAGCCGCCGCCCCCGGCGGCCACGGCCCTCCCGCAGTTCGTGACTATTTAATATGGAGGTTTCTTAACAATGCTGGTTGTTTAACCCTTCTACGTATGGAATTGTTAATTCACATATTTGACGTGTTACCCAAAAAATAGGGAGTTGGAATTTGGAGTTATTGAAACAAAAATGCTAGAAGTGTACATCGAGCATGATATTTGATATGTTGTTATAAAATGATTGGAGGGAAAATTGTTTAATTTTTAAATTGTACAATGGTATGTTGTCACGTTGCAAAGTTGAAAAAAATAATGTACATGTAGCATAATTGATTAAAATAATTTTATTTAACATCAGTGGTGTTACAAAACCTATTTAGTGATATTAGACTAATTAAATGGGTTTTCTATTCTACATTTAATTGGATATATCATTTAATCTCTATTGGTATTAGATATCATTATTTCTTCAATTAAGGTTACTTTGTTCAATATAACTGATGAAAATCGATGAAGTGACCATAAACAAAATGACAATCATAACACATGGTTGTTAGTTGTAGGCATAAAATAAGTGAAGGTTTACTAATCTAAATGATCAATGTAATGATATCGATTTTCACCCGTCTAAATAATTTTAGATGAAGTTATGCGATTGAAAACAAATTAATATTTAGTTACTCAATTGATACTAAAAAAATATAGTTACAACTAATGAAATCTATGAGTTTAATGCTGGCAAATGACTTTTTGATACCTTTTTTTGTTTGTCTAAATTAAATTGTTGGAGTTCCAGAATGCTCATTTAAAAATTTCTTTGATATGATTGTGTTAATGGTTTATTTTAATAATATTACTCAATAGTTTGACTTAGGCTACCATAATCTTACCCGCAAAAGTCGCATAGTTTCTGTCACCCAGGTCCAATACAATATATTAAAGTTGTCACACGTAGTGGGCATCAAATTTTGTAATAAGATTAGGTAAGTTTCTGTCTGCAACCTGAAGTTGAATCTGGATAATTATATACCAGCACACGAAAGATTTGATATATGGAACAATAATTAGGATGTAATGTTACACAAAACTTATAGTATGAATTTATTATTGTAGATGACTTCATTGCACCTATCATCACTTTGCAGTGCGTATTTCATTAATTACAATACAAGAATTATTGTGGTTAGGATTATTTATTATTTTTCCATGAGTACATTTTCTTGTGGTTTGGTTGTTGAAATGAAAAAAATAAATCCTTTACTTTTCCAAGTTTTTCTGGTTCGTAATATGACATTAAGGTCACCTATACAAATCAAGAAAAATGCATGGTCTGAGATAACTTTTATTGAATTCACAAACTAAAATGGACAAAGGTACACTCTTTCAAGGTCGGAAATTAACATTCCAAAATTTCAATGGATTCTTCAGGACATGCTAAGAAGTGCACTTGCATGTTCCTGAATTGTCTTCCAGGCCAAATTGACATGCCTGTTTTCTGTAAGGGTTGTCCCAACACAGAAACGGATCACATAAACACCTCCGATCACAGCATGAGTCATGTAGATCTTACCCGTCTCATTGATGGATTCTAGTAATTTGCAGTTGAAATCATTTGTTGCATCTTCCTTGGAGACAATGTGATTCTTTCCAATTTCAATAGGTGAAATTCTGAAACAGACTGTTGCAAAGTTTCTGGGGACTACAACTTCGAACCTCTTGTCCATGCCGATCAAGCCCTCGAAATTCTTGGCCATTTGGACGTGACTCCTCAAGAATTTTCTGAGGTTGGCCACGCCGTAGCTCCGGAGAACCAGCCATAGCTTCAATGATCTGAATCGTCTGCTCAGCGTTATTTGCCAGTCTTTGTAATCCACAACCTGGTTTGAATCAGTGGCTTTGTTCCTCAGGTACTCGGGGTATGTTGAAAGGGCTTTAACGAGGGCGCTGGGGTTCTTCACCCATAGACAGCAACAATCCAGGGTTGTCAAGAACCATTTGTGTGCATTGAAACTGAAAGAGTCTGCATTTTCAACACCATCCAGAAAATGGCGATACTCCGGGCATATGCAGGCACTTCCGGCATAAGCAGCGTCAACATGGACCCACATCCCGTACTCCTTTGCAACTTCACATAATGGCCCGAGTGGATCAACAGCAGTTGACGATGTAGTTCCAATGGTGGGGCAGAGAAAGAGCGGAACCAGCCCTGCTTCCACGTCTGATTCAATTGTTGCTCGGAGTGCCTCTGCGGTTAGCCCAAAAGCAGTAGCCTTTGTCGTTTGCACGGCTCGGAAGTTCTTTGGTTCGATACCGACAATTTGAGCTGCCTTCTGTAATGCAGAGTGGGTTTGATCAGATCCGTACACTGTAAGTTTGCCAATGTTATCTCTGCCTATCTTGTTCAGCATCTGATCTCTTGCAGCCACAAGTGTGCACAAAATGGCTTCACAGGTAGTCCCCTGGAGCACACCCCCGCCACCTCCGGAGAAGAGAAATGAACTGGGGAGCTTTAGCATTTTGCCAAGCCAATCCATGACTATACTCTCTAACTCAGTTGCAGCGGGCGAGGACATCCAGTTAAATCCCACAACATTAAACCCAGTGCTAAGCATTTCACCAAGAAATCCAGCAATGCTTCCACTAGAAGGAAAATAAGCATAATAGTTTGGACTCTGCCAATGCGTTATCCCTGGAACAATATCCTTCTGCACATCTTGTAAAATTTCTTCAATGGCTTCCGGTTCATGCGGTGCAGATTCCGGCAACCTCTTCCTAAGATAGCCCGGCTCGACTTGGCTCCGAACCGGATACTTGTCGACGTTTTTGTAGTAATCAGCAAGGAAGTCTATGACCATATGGCCTTGCCTTCTGAATTCCTCAGGATCTAGAGGTTTAATGGTGGTACCTGTGAATCCATTTTCTGGCTTTTGGTTTGGAAGGCTTCCCATTTAGACAGGGAAGATAAGGAAACTCGGGCAAGTCCTTAAGCTTCTAGTGAAAAGGATTTCACTTCTTAGCTTGAGAGTTTATCAGAGTATTGGTTTATGAATGACAAACTTATTGATCTATATATACACACACACGTATCTTTAAGAGGGAGAGGAGGTAGATGAGCATGTTGAGTTTTTTATTTGAAGTGGGTTGTTGGCGAGCATTAATCACGTTCTATTTTAATTTTTTTTCAATTTTATTTCAACTATTTTTGTTATTATTATTTGAATTTTTAATTAGTTATACGTGATGATAGTACCTATACACGATTTGAGATGTGAAAAGAACATAAGAACGCTTTTGTGGAATTGGAAAAGTCGATGAACCCTACGGTACTCAAATGTAATCGGCAAGAAACGTCGGGGTCCACAAATATGACAATTTGTACCGGTTGAGGAAATTTCCCAAGGACCTGGGTAGTATGAGAAAATAGAAAGTAATGGTTTGTTTAATTGGAATTTGGGTGGAAATAAAATGAATTTTAAGGAATTGAATTGCCTAGAATTATTTTTCTGAGAATTGTCAATTAATTGTGTTTGTTGGGTTTTGATATTCAATAAATCCGGACGATGATTTAAAACAATTGTCGGATTATTTTAGCGACACCATAAACTTGGCTCGACTCGGAAACTACATATACTTTTGGATGGCTCAAGTTTGGGTTTGAATGGTTATGTTGTTGGCCCATTTAGTGGACTTAGGCCCATTTGGAGGGAGTGTTTGGCCCAAACATTAGTGACCTAATTGACCTCTATTATTCCTCCATTCCTAGCCATTTTCTAGAGCGTGTAGTGTGTTGCAAGAGAGGAGTACGAGAGAGAGGGTAGCCAGAGCGAGAGAGAGAGAGGCAGCCGATTTCGTGGGGAGATTCTACCATTGTACTCTCTTATTCTTCCTTCCTATGTGGACTTGCTTAACACCACCACCATAATCCTTTGTGGATGTGAATCTTGGAGCAACCAAGTAGAGGAAAGTATTTGACTAGAGTTTGAAGTAGTGTGGTGTCGATTGGTGTTTTTCTGAGCCTGATTTCTTGAAGCAATTGGAGCCTAAAATCTTACAGTGTTTGATTAGTATAATTTTCCACGTGAAAAATATTCAAATTTTGAATCTTTTGGTATTCGTTTGACTTTGTTTGACATGAAAATATTCATTAAAGAAATAAAATTTGTTACAATTAGGGATAAAATTTGTTTACATTGAAAAAAAAATAGCCTGAAAAACCAAATCCCACCAAATTAGTGGGAATTGATTTTTCCTCAAAACCATGAAATTGGAACCGTGCAAAGCAAAATATGGAAAATGTATAGCTAAGAAAATTTTCCCAATCAAACATGACTTTTGGTGGAAGATATAATTTCATTTATCCAATTTTCATGAAAAAATTGCCAAATCACTCTTTAATTTTAAAATTGTTCCTCTTTTACAACATGAAAAATTCTCACGTTTGCTTCATTTCTACTTTGTGCACGAAAACTTGTACCCCCATGGTAGTGTGGTCAATCGGTTAATGTCGATACAAGAAAGGCATCTGTTCATGTAGTCAACGGTGCTTAAAAATGTCAGAAATTGTAAAGATGCCATAGCAATCGTCTTTTTATTTACTTTTCGATAATAATGAAATGCTATAAATTTAAACTATTAAAAAAAGTCTTTTTGCAGTGTTTATAATGAAAATGTCAATATATTCAAATAAGGTTCAAAATCTGAATGAAGCTACTTCAGAGCCCAATACACCAAACATGACATAGTTAGCCTAGTTACAAATACAAACTTCTTGAGCTTACTCAACTTGTTGCCCAGGCCCTTCTTTAGACACTTCGGAAAGTCCAAAAGTACTTATTTCTTCAATTGTTTTTGTCGAACAAAAGAATCCAAAAATACACTTTCATTCATCACGCAGAATCAGAGAGAAATAACTGTAGAATGTAAGTTGTGTTGGACAATGACGAGGAACAAATTCTCAAAATTCATAAACAAATTAATGAAACAATAAATAAACGAAATGGAGAATGTAGAAATCAAAATAAAACCACAAAGAATAGAATAAATTTCCAATTAAAGGCTTGAACAATAATACATCGTCTTAAAAGCGATATTTGTCCCTCTCATCCTTGAGATTGCTTATGGCATACACCGGCAAATAACTAATGAAGCCATGAAGTTTGATCAACAAGCAAAGATGATGAACCTTCAAGAACTAAAAACACTAAAGAATTTCTGAATGTTTGGATGATTTGGAGTTGTTTGTAATTGACTATTAGTCTACATATCTGTGATGCTGCTATGGTGCGTGCATAAGACAGCAGTTTTCTTGGTTTACAACTCCCTTTGATCAAGTATAATTGCATTCATTCAACTAAAGACTTCCACTTTTACATTGTTAACAAATACACAAAAAACCTTGATGACAAGGCTTGAGAGTGAGAGAGAGAGAGAGAGACCTCAATCCATGAAACTTTATAATGGTGTTATGGCCAACCACAACAGATAAAAGGGGATGATGGAATTCGACCAGTTGCACGAATGTATTCTACCTGCGCAGCAGTTTTCTCCTCCTGGCGATTTTTTCTAGCCTCAGCAGCAGCCCGCAATTCCTCTGATTTATGCCTTGCCAATGCAATCTTCTCGACCATCTTCGCTTGAGCTTGCGCTCTCATTTGCTCAACTTTTGCCTGAAACCCACTTTCGTTTACATCCATAATGCCAAAATATCCTTTCTATTTGATTCAATTTTCACCATATACAACAACATAATATGATGATGCAGTTGTTTAGAAAAGCCAAACCAGTCCAAGGATTCGGCAGCAACTAAAAAGCTTCAAGAAGTGATGTGAATGTGAATATACCGTCTCAATCAAATATAAATCAGAGAATAAACGAGGAATTTATGTGGTTTGGCTTTTCACCTACATCCACGGATATTCACAAATCCAAAGGTAGAAAATACTGAAGAGTACAAAGTACTCAACCTCAAATATGAACATGCCAAAACTTTATGCTAGCATCTGGACCTCCTAAAAGAAGAGAGCGAGTTGGCTAAGGAAAATTTATAATTTTTTTGTTCTGTTTCTGTTTTTGTTTTTGTTTTTTTTTTTTTTTTTGAAGAATTTTAATTAGTATGAAATGTAGTATATTTTGAATCATAGAGGAGATGAGGAGAAGCTAAGATACCTCTACTTTCCTCATCTCTGCTTCAAGCTTTGCTTTCTGTTGACTTTCCCATGCTTGGATTTTTATTTCATCTCGTCTAAACCTGACAATGTGACTCAATTTCAGTCAATAAGTTGCATGCATTGAGAAAAATATGAGCACAAAGGATGTTCATAAACTTCAGTCAGTATTTAGGAGGAACCTGACAGAATGTTTGGATTTCTCAGCTTCTTCCCATGCGGCTGCTCGTTTTGAATACTCCATTCTTCGAACATCATCAACCTCGACAGTTTCATTTCCAGAGATTCTTTTCTCTTTCTCGTCCTTACTTGCCCAAGCAGCAATATTCATTTTACCAAGTTGGACACCTAGGGCTACAATCTCTCTTCTCGTCCTGTGCTTTTGGTCTTGCTCGGATGGCTCTTTTTTCCCATTTGCAGTTAAAAATTGTGATGCATTGCCAAAAGAGTGCTCTGTTGGTGTGGGTGCTGGCTCTCCTCTTCGAGGAGTAGATGGTATAGAAGAAATTGGGCTTCGGAGTGGGGTTGATGCACTAACTGGAGTAGCAGTTCTTGAAGGTTCTTGACTCGGAATAGGAGTCATTTCTGTTCCCATGTCTCTCATTGAAACTGCCCTTATGGAAGGAATGCCTGCATAATTCAGGAAGCCGATTTCTGTGAATTCGGAATTAAGATCTTTAGAATTGAAAAATTTTCAACGTTTTTTCTTTTCTTTTCAAGGCTAAAAATTGAGTTCTTGAGCCTAAAGATGTAGTAAAATGTGAACATGGTGGAACTTATAATCTAATTCAGGTATCATTACGACATTTAATCACCTGTGGCATCTTCGATTGCGCTCTTTGTACAAGACGATCCTCTAATGTGCACCTCTGTCAAATCCTTGCTTTCAGGGCACAAATCAATTAATGCATTCATTCCATTTGCTGAATCTGAAGTGGGTTGAGCTCCGCGGTACTCAAAACCAAAATTACCAGAACCTGTCCCTGATACAGGCTGACTAAATTCTACCCTCTTAACTGATGACTTATTATATTCATAACTAGTAGACTCTGGAGCAACTCGAACCGAATTCACAGCTGTCACCAGGTTCGGTTGATTTAGCAGATTTATATTTGTCTTCTTTGAAGAATTAGATTGCTTGTTTTGCTTATTCATAATCCATTTCTCCGCATCATTCCATTTGGAAGGCATAGGTCCCAAAAATGACCGTGCCACGGACTGGTGTTGATCCCCTTTGTGAAATTCAAAGCTCGAAGTACTATCATAATCAAGATTTTCATCTTCATATGTTCTTACAGGGTGTACCGAACTCGAATTACTGCCATCAGTCTTTGGGACGAGCTGCATTTTGGCACGAGTAGGATTCCCATTTTCCCTCAGGATAAGCTCCTTCTGCTGGGAGAAATTGCAATCACCTTGGCCAGCATCCAACACCAAATTACCGTACTTAGCTGGTTGAACTTCTAAGCTGCAAGCTGCAATAACGGGAGGCAGAGGATGGGGGGATCACCGGATCAGTGATGAAGTTTATGTAACATATATTCAAGTATCAAAATGACTAAATATTCAGTCTTGCAAAAAAAAAAAGGTATTTCCCCAGAAAAAACTTTAAAGATCCATATCACTACAAGGATAACTAGAGTTCAGCAAATAAAGCAATTTCCTCTTAGTATTTATTCTAAAAACATGAACAATCACTTCCAACTGCCATTTCCGTTAGGCAGGATTCAACACCATGTGTACCTTGGGCATAAGCCACAGCTTGAGCCTTGAGGTGGTTCTTCAGTAGTTAATAATAATAATAAAGATTTGAAGCAAAAATCGATATGGGTCAAATTTTTCATACCCTCCTCATTAAAATCTCCACTTTGGATTGCCAACAGGCTGTTCTTCACCAACTTGGAATCCTCAAGCCTGGCAGGAGATGTTCTTGAAGAGCCACAGTTTGATTCCTCCTTTTTCTTCTGATGGTGAGGCCCCAATAGTTTCATCCTCAATTTACTTGGAGATATTATACCAGTCTACATTGAACAATTTCAAAAAATAAGCATCTTTTGCTCAAATTACATAATTCTAAGTACATCCACATAGGAAGATTTCAAAAAAAAAAATAATAATAATAATAATCGAATATTTCGAAACAATCGTGGAATAGAAACAATCCCGTGTGTCTTTGAAGTCCCATTTGAAAATCTTGGTATAATTTCAGGCGAGTAAAATGCATCAAAACAAGTGTAATACAAAAAATTATTTTGTAAAACCCACGCAAGGTAAAAGAACAACTTCAGAAAATGGAATGCACAGATGCATGTCGGTGTTTGTGTATTTGGAGCACAGAAGAACCCATACCTGAACCGTGTGTATCCTCTCGTACTCCATAAGATCCTTCACCTTCACACACACACACTCTCTCTCTCTCACACACACACAACTCACACGCACTTTAACAGAGACCGAGAGAGAGAGAAAGAGTTTTGTATGGAAGAAGCCAGAGCTCTTTAATAAAGGAAGACACAGACTATCCTGAGCTGATGCCAGAGAGAGTACTGGAGTTACGTATAAGAACGTGGGAGGTGGGCGATCTTTTACCGATTTGTTGACCCTGATACTCGCCGATTTTTGGAATGAATTATTTTCAGGTTTTATATCCTTTTCTTTTTCATTATTTTTTTATTTTTCACTTTGAGCTAGAGATGGCAATGGATCGAATTGAGCCGACTCAGCCCGCATAAGCTCGTGCTCGTTTCGGATCGTTACTCGTATGTCGAGCTCGGCTTTGCCCACAAGCCCAACCGAACTCTACTCGCGAGCTCGCCTTTTTTTTTTAAAACAATACCTAGACCTTTAAAAAAAAATTAAAAAAAATGAATGAGCTGCTCGTCAAAAATGAGCCGAGCCGGCTCGGGCTGGTCAAAAGCTCGGCCCACGAGCTCGTCTTTTTTTTTTTTAAACAATACCTAGACCTTAAAAAAAAGAATGAATGAGCGGCGGCTCGTGGCTCGTTTTTGACGAGCCGACTCGATTGCCACCACTACTTTGAGCACGTTTGAGCCCCATTTATTTGTTTATACTATATCTCTTTATATTTGTAGTGTGTTTCACATTCTAATCTTCACTTTGCCTAAAAATAGTCAAGTTTATAGCAATCATACTAATAAATTACAAAATTAAATAAGTATAATATACAGCAGTTTAATTGGATAATCTGACAATTTATAGTATTTATAATTTAAAAAAAAAATCAATATTTCAATATTTAGCCCCTGCTTGTCTACCATTAATTTAAAACATTGTTTACTACGACAAAATTCTCCACCACACATTCACCCAATAAAATATTCTACACACAAACCAATAAGGTTACTTTAAATTTCAACCATACACATTCATCCAATAAAATATTCTACACACAAGCCAATAAAGTTACTTTAAATTTCAACCTCGCAATCTCCAAAAAATATTATTCATTACTCAATTTTCAACCCAATAATGGGTGACAAACAAGCCCTTCGTATTTTGTAATATTCAGACTTTAAATAAACAACTGATAGTGCTAGATATTTTCGAAGTTACAATTTAGAGGTTGGTTGATAAATTTTTTTAGCATATTATAATAAAAGCTGAAGAAATGTTTGATTGAATGATTAAAAAATTGCAAGTCCCATGAGATACATTGTTAAAATTGAAGTTTGTCCGTTAAAAAAAGTGATAAAATTTTAGTAACTTTGTATCAAAAAAAGTACTTAGAAACGACCTTTAAAATTTGCTCCAATTTAGTTATTGCTTCGAGTTGAAACATGTTCCGATCAATTGAAAGTTTTAAAGACTTCTAACTATTTGACATGCAATTAATGAGTTCAATCAATTTATCTTCACATATTTGGTAAGGAAGGATAGGAATAACATTAAAAAAAAAAAAAAGGTTTAAATTTCATATTTAGTGATGCAAATTAAACATGGTTAGTCTTTAACAATGATTACAAGTAAGCTGTAAACAATTTATTAAGGTTTGGTTTGACCAAAATCTTGTGCGGTGGGCCCCTCTCGATATTAGAATTAAATGAAGGAAACAAAAAAATAGAAGTCTTTTTTTTTTTTTTTAAATGCAGTAGTTAATAATTGCACTTAAAAATTCCACGCATTGAAAGTGTATTTTGTAAATGATAGGAATCAAAGAAGGACTACTTACAAAATTTTTAAACAAAGTAATAAGTTGGTTTTTTAATTTATTTTTGCAACAATAAAATTTCGCACTTTTCAAATTTATAACAAATTGGTTCCATATTCATAATTGATAAAGTGAATTGTTGTAAAAAGTTGTGAATTAAAGATGTCTTTTGTGATTCAACACATGCTCTAAATCTTAACTTGCTAGGATAACAATTAGCTTATGTTTGTTTTGAAGGTGTTCATAAATTGTTTAAATTAGTAGATAAAAGTAAGTTATAGATAAATGAACAATAATTATGCATCTCTCGAAACGCATGGATAAGTGAAATCATAAAGCGAGTTGAGTCGATTGTAAGTCAACGAGTGGCTCACACTAGGAGTTTGCTGCTCATCTAGCGCCCACACTACTCATGCCACTTAACACCCCTACTTTCCCACAACATCCCGATTACGTACATGTGTTTATACTTTATACGGATTTCTTGTTAACAGGGAAAATTGCACCATCAATCCTTAATGCATTATTCGATTAGCAAATTAATGGCCAATATTTAAATTGGAATAAGTTGATCATTAACATTGAATAGTTGCACAATGAGTCTCGAATATACAAAATCACTACATCATTGTTTAAATATCTCACTATTATCATATGTTCGACTTCTATGAAGTTTGATTTTGTTTTGTAACCTAGATTGATCCCAAAATATAGAAATGAAGTACCTTTTGTGAGCGCTATACATAGTATTAATAAATTTCTCATAATGTTAAGAATGTCAAATTAATTATATGTTCGATGAGATAAACATGAAAGTGGTCACAAACTTTTAAATTTAGTAATAAAAATATTATTTGTTTGGGTATCCTTTTTAGTTGCTAAGATCATAAGTTGGTCAAAAGAGTTGTGAATAAATGAATAATATTTGTGACTTGTGAGTCCTGCGAAAAGTGGGGTTAAAATTAATATTTGACTTTATAAAAATAACTTTTTAGCAACTAAAAAGGAAATCCAAACAAAGACATAGTAACAAGACAACGTAAAATTTAAAAACAAAATAATCGACTATAATGAAACTGAAATATTTCAAATATCAACAAAATCGGATACGCCCCTTTAAATTCAAAATTTTCTAACTCCTAATACAAGCCTAATAGATAAGAAAAATAAATAAAAATTATAAAATCATAACCGAAAGTGAGGGACCGTAATCTAGGTCTAGGTTATTGTGTGACATTTTGGGCATTAATTAGTTAAGATGTATTCTTTTAACATTGAGATAACTTAATATAAAGCCATGCACATGTGATCACACGAATCAATATGAAAATTATTTAAGTTTTAAAGAATCCAACAATACAAAACGTATAACACTTCATTGAAAGATTCAAATTCATTATTTACATTCTCATAGCCCGTCACTATCGATGAGGTCACCACCACTTAAAAAAGAAATATTGAGCTCGAAGTCCCATGTCCTTAAGAAAGTGCAAAGTGCCCCACAACTTTCCCTCTATTTAAAAGTAGGAAATTCGATATTTTAACGATATATATTAGTCATTAGTGAATGTTTGGTAGGTAACACGGAATATGATTGGAAAATAAATAAACCATATTTTAAAATATTTTTTTACAAGGGTGCGATAATTGACCTTGAAATGAAAATAGTCAAGATCAAATTAGAATTTAACAAGTGGGAATATAAAAATAAATAAATGATTGTTGAATTTCTAATTTTTTTACTCTATAATCGAACTATTTTCTGATTTTTCGAGTCAGATTCAATCATGACGGTATCGAATTTTTAACTTGTTTTTCTTTTACTCTACTAAATTAATATAGTATGAGATAGTTTGAGATGTTGGATATACTAAATAGAAATTTTAGTTTATATTTATTTTTTAAATACTATTGAATACACACTACATGAGTCCAAAACATTATTTCTATTAGTAAGGTATTATTATCATTAGTGCATTGGGTATTTGGACTGTAGTATGGAACTCCATTCACGTGCAGTGTTCCCCATGTCACTGCCCCAATCATGCCTTGACTTGACATGCATTCTTGCACTAACTTAAGAGTTCAAATTTTGGGCACCCAAAATCGCAGATGAAATCACTTAAATATTGTCGAAATGAATAAAGATTACGAACAAAAAACTATCGACAGTGAAATTCATCGATGACATATTATAGCCGGTGACAAAAGATAAGTGATCTATAAGTTTAAGTATAATACTTAATAATTGTTGTTCAATAACACGAATTGAGCACAACATTTTTTTTATGGGTTCTTAAATTTGTAACTTTTCCCCCCAAAGTTCTGGCGTTTTCCCCATAGTTTAACAGAAAAGAGACTTTGACGATGATAAGAATTTGGAAAATTATAATTCAAAATGTGAAAATTACATATAATCAGATTTTTTAAATTACCATTTCAAATCAAATTTAAAATTTGTTTATACAAAAATCAGATGATAATTTAATATTATTAACAATATTATAAAATCAATTAATATACCTACCCCTCACCCCACGCTCCCCCACACTGAAATTCAATATGTTCTCTCTCTCCCATCCACTAGCAGTAGCAACAATGATGTAGTCAACGAGATGTCGTTGGCGATGTTGCTTGACGGCTCGCATCATCGTCACTCAAGCAACAGGATGCAGTTGTTGTGGTGCCCTGAGCGCAGTGAGAATCATCGATTTTTGGGCGGTGGTGGCGTCGATTTTGTGCGGCGACGGTGATGGGAGTGAACATCGTTGCTGGTGGTGGAAAATGAGGGAAAAATCTGGAGTAATGAGTGTCAGAGTTTTTGGGGGTAGTTGGTGGTGGTTTACAAATGGCGGCGGTGACTAATTATTTTGGGTATGATATTTTGGTGGTGTTTGGGTGGTGATGATTGTGATGTTGACTGTGGTGGTGAGGTGGTGTTAATTTTGGTGGTGGTCGTGGCGATTGTGCGATGGTTTTGGGTGGGGTGTGATGGGATGGGATAGGATAGGAGAGGATGAGGGTGTTTGCGATCAATTATTTGGTTGATTGTGACCATAAATAATATGTAATAGATAACTTGTGATCTAAAAATTTGAGCTGTGACTTATAAAATTTGTGATCTGTGATCAATAAATATACCGTGATAAATAAATTTTTTGATTTATGATCGATAAATAAATTGTGAACTATAAAATTTTTGGTTCGTGACTAATAAATAATTTGTGACCAAATAGTATAGAATTATGACTTAAATATATTTAATTAATTATTTCATAAATAAAATTTAATTAATATCTATTTTTTGAAATTTAAAATCTTATTTCTTATTTTTTAAAAATGATCATACTTTATCTCTTAAATATGAAAATTTTCCATTCAAAAATCTCAACCATTCTCAATGTGGGCCATGCATTAATTTCCCTCTTTAGAGAGAGAGATAGGAGTCGGCCCACCAAAACTGGTCGGCAGTCTTAAAAGTTAAATCGTAGTTGAAAATGTGAATTTCCCCAGTTTGTGCACAAATTTTTTTCCCAAGAATTCATTTATTTTTTATGTGATGGGGAATATGTGGTTGAAAAGAAAGGAAAAATTATTAATGTGATAAAAAATATTAGTTTATTAAAAAATGTGATTAAAAATGAGTCGAAAAATGAGAATGAAAAAAATAATGTGGCTCAAACAGGTGCTGTCTTTTTTAGACAATTCATTTTCTTGTAAGAAGCTTATATTTGATGTCTCCGACCACTAATCCTCTGATTGAAAATGAAATTGATAAAATGATTATAAATTCAGAGAAAATTAAACATTAATAATTATATATTTATAACTATTACTCATCATTATTCATATAATTAGTGAGAGTCATTATTATTCATTTTTACAAATCATTTATAAATTTACCAATGGAGGCTTAATTATATGGTTATGATTAACTACCACACACAAGTTCTTGTTTTTGTTGGAATTTACTGATAAACAAGAAATGAGGGCACACGTTTCTAATAAGTGGGTGTCCGTATTGCGTATATCTTAACTATTTTATCTAAAAGTTTGTGTAAATTATTTTTTTGTTCCTCTTTACGGAAGTCGAAACGTGATAATTTTAGCCAACGTGTGACTACAAGACCATATCCTTGGTACAATTATTAGGAGCAGTGTTTTCGAAAGTAGAGCTAGCTTTTGACTCTTTAATTGTGAATTCGAAAAGTGCTTTGAATATCAAATCGATCGATTGCTCATTTAATCATAAAAATGCACTGTATATTTTTTCCTGTTTATTTAAGGAAATTTTGCATCAGAGATTTCGAACTTCTAAAAAATGTGCAGTGCTTTGATATAAACTTATACTCTCTCTTGCTTTCTCCAACAACGAATCAACAAGGCTGAAAAAGCAAAGAACATAAAACCAAAAGTGAGGCCATAGGCACACACAAAAAAAAAAAGGCCCGCTAGCCCAGTTATGTCGGGTCGTGATTTTGCAATACTACAGCTTTATAGTCACCTTTCCAATATTTAGGTGTTTGCCACATGAAAATAAAAAAGTTATACGAGGTACTAAACTAACTTTTTGTCTCTGCATTG
>CAIGRN010193736.1:0-10917 GCA_903798345.1 Fraxinus anomala | reverse complement strand
AAGAACAAATTACAACCCAAAACACACGTTAAGGACGTCCATGTTAAGAAAAAGAAGATAGGGACCTTTTCTAGACTTGAGGCAAAGGTTTGAGACCATTTGCATCAAATTCTCCAATAAGTAATCTACTTTAAACTTTGGTTAATAAAAAGTAATTACTTTTAAAACTTTGTTATATTTAAATTTTTATAAAAAATTTTACATTTTTCTCTGATAACTATTTTTTTTTTTTTTNCTAGACTTGAGGCAAAGGTTTGAGACCATTTGCATCAAATTCTCCAATAAGTAATCTACTTTAAACTTTGGTTAATAAAAAGTAATTACTTTTAAAACTTTGTTATATTTAAATTTTTATAAAAAATTTTACATTTTTCTCTGATAACTATTTTTTTTTTTTTTTTTTTTAATACGTTGATGAAAATATGTAAATTCCTAAAATTATTTCAATATACTCTTTGACCAACCAAAATCCAGCAGTATATAGTAAATAGCTCATATTATGTTTTTCAAGCACCCCATTTGAACATAAATTAATATTTCAGGCAAACCAGCAATTTAAATAGAACTCACAATTCCATATAGGTGAATCTCTTCAGACTAAACAATTCGCAAGTGCTTCACATACAAGAAAACTGTCAAGTTTAGTACTTCCAATTGAAAGCTATATACCAAAATCAATCGTCCTTTGAAAGAGCAACATAGTTTATGGGGATTGCCTTACTACTTTCTCTACGTTCCCTTCCACCTGATATTCCATGACGTCGACTATTTGGTGTGGCTACCATTGTGTTACTCATGCCCAAAGGTTTTTTCATGCTTGGCTTCGAACCAAACAGAGTCTCTTGTTCCGCAGCTAACTGATCCTGTAGCTTCTTTTGTTCCTGTAGTATGTAACACAGTTAACTAGTTAATCGTAGCAAATCAAAAATATTTTGTACACTAACTTCACAAGTTCATCATTAATGTTTGTCTCATAGCAATAAATTTCAATATAAAAGCATACTCGATATCTGCGCTTCTCCTCTTCTTTTTCTTGTTGTAAAATAGTGAATTCTTCCAACGTCCGTAATAAAGGAGCCTGGAGTTTTAGAATAACTAAGATATTAGAATTGAAGAAGCAATATAGGTAGTTTTTATTATTACATACAAGTTGGATTTACCTTGTCGTATAAAAATGGTATTCCTTTCTCCACCTCCCAGGCTTTCACTTTTGCAGTTAAATTTTCAACAAGAGCTGTAAGTGTAATTTTGAAATCATTCAACTTTAACTTAAAATCCTTCATATTAATGAATTAAAACTGCCTATACATAGAGAATGATAAACTAGAAATGATTGCTAACAAGCATGCATGTTTAATAATTACACGTAAATCACAATGCTGATAAAATAAAAAAAATTAAGATGACAGTAGAAAAAATAAGAAATAGTTATGGCTTTATATTAGTAAACTATTTTCATAAAAAAAAAATAAAAAAAAAATCAAATTAAAGATAATTTGAGTACTTTACGCATTTCTGCCTCTGTTTTTTCTTGGCTCACTTATATAACATGAATTAAGCAAAGCTATGATTATCAAGCTGTATACTTGGTGCTACAGAGGCTTTAATGTTATCTTCTTAGTTCATCTAAGATGTTATGGGAGTAAAATCACCAGCTTTAGAATTATCATGTATGATATTATATCCTTTAGTTAAGGAATGGTTGGTCGCCAAGCTCACTAGTGAGTACCACATCTCTTTTAACTAAACAAAGCACAAAGGGAGCCCTGCATAGCATCGATGTCAAGCCTACTCGGAGAAGATGCAGATTCTCAGAGTAGACAATTGACAGCTTGAACAAATATATGTAAAAAACTGAAATGATGATTTAGGTAACCTAGCAAAATTTTATTATGACAAGGAAACATAGCAAAATTTGTCACTCCTAAAGTAAGCAGTTCTCTAAAGAGATTCACTGTTGGAACTTGACTGTATCATGCATAAACTAGAGAAACATAAATCGACATGCTTAGTAATGCAGTAATATTTTCTCTTTGTATTACTCTACTGCTGAAAATGTACAGAAGGACAGAGTTACGAGCTCACATGGTATTTTGCTGACCAAAGTCCTTGCTTTCTCTGCACGTTTCAAATTTTTGTGAGCTCCTCTTCCAGCATTATAACGATTATCATCCTTACAGAAAGAGAAGAAAATAAATATTTGCATACCCCAAATAACAATGTCTCTAAATGTAAATTTAAAACTACAAAATTTATTACGGGGTCTACTTCTATAAAAAAAACTATTTCATCTAAACAAAAAGTCTCAGGGTTAAATAACTATTTAATCTTAAAAAAAAGGTTTTAGGGAGGAGAGACATCTATGTATTCGAAACAGCCACCTCACATGCCAATGAATTCTGTTTTGAGGACAAGGTTTGACTCCTAGTATCCCGGATCACCAGACTGTTGGCAGATCTTTTTAATTAAATACCTGTTCTTAGTTGGGTGATTTGGCAGACCCCTGCCTGTTTTTAAAACTATGGACAGCCCTCTCACATCTCTCATTATTCACTATTGTTCAGGTATACTGTGTTAGTATTCACAAGTAAACTCATTGAAATTTTACCCTATAGTTGGTAAATTACAGAGGTCAGTGTAAGCACAAGAAAGATACTTCCGTAGATAATCCATGCCCAATTGCAAATAATTGAGCTTGTCTTTGCTTCTATTGTTTTTCTCATTTTGGGTACTACATCTAATATGATGTAGAACTTCATCCAAAGCCAACAATCTGCACTAATGAATTTTTCACCAATCTAAATGCAATCAAAATAGGGTGAAAGAGAAGTTTCTGTACCACCATGGGAAATCATAAATAATTGCTTCAATGCAGCTTTTCTCTAAGTTAACTTTTATGCTCATCAGACATTTATGAAATTTCATAAATTCAATTTCCGGTCAAGATGTCAATTCTGACTGACAAAGTTTGCTGGTTTCTCAGCATATTTTGAACTAGTTTTGACTGTTCCTGCTACATGGACTAATAGTCAAAAGGTTTGTGTCGATGAGAAGTTCAGAAACCAGCTTACAATTAACATATCTCAAGTATCCAAATGTTGTACAATTATCCACACATTGAATGCCCTCAGTGATGTATGTCAATTATGTGTAATAGTTTATCATATGCGTATGGAGTTTATGGATGGATGGTTCATATTGTGGCTGTGAGTGAGGGGCAAGGGTTGGAAAACAAATAAGAAGAGTAAAAGCCAAACAAAAAGTGGAAGGTTTTGGAGAAGAGAGAGAGCAAGAAACCAGACCAGGAAAAAAACATTATAACAGATCGATTGCTAATAACGGTCCAATTACCAGAAAATATAGATTTCACAAGTACATATAGACCTAAAAAGACTTTTTATCATGGATAAATAGGACTCTAATTAATCTTGAAATATAGAATCTTTGACCACAGAAGATTATTCAAGACCAACTAGGATCCTTGCTACCAGGGAACAGCTCAAGTAAAACTACAATAAAATCCATGCAATATGGATGCTATCTATGTCTAATAATTATTAGAACACCCAATTTTTGTTTTTAGGAACTTCTAACCAAAGTAAAATAATTCCAGCAGCTTTCAAATACAAAGGAGAACTCATGCCATTCTAAAAGTGCTAAAACTTGTTTCTTAATCCAACTAGTCCAAAATTCTAGATCTGCTATTCTTCTTGTGCACACCAACTTGTCGCAAAATTCTAGATCTGTTATTCTTCTTGTGCATATGTTCTGCATCATTAGGTACTCAAACTTTTCCAAGGCACCAAATTAACGGTTAAATACAAATGAACTGCATGATAATAGAATTAACATTCCTAGTTTTTTTTTTCCAAAAAGTCAATCGAGTGTTTCATAATTAACTTTTCAGTTTATTTAGTAGAGATAACTAGTGATAAATTGGGTGAGGATTGGGAACCAAAATCAGAAGATGAGATTAAGTCCCCGTTTATCCCCATTTTTGGGGGAAAATGTATTTTGGAATAATGATTTTTTTAGAGAATGTGTGATTAAAAAATAAGGAAAAGTTATGGGTTTACATGTAAAATTATTTTATGGGAGAATGAATAGTTAAAAATGAGTTTTTGGAAAATGGTGGCCAAACATAGGGTAAGTAGTGCTGTGGTGGAAATAAATCCTTCTAATTCATGTATTTCCCAGTTTGTAGTAGCTTTAATACATACAATAGGCTCGAACTTGAATAGCTTTGGATGCAAACTAAAATTCTATATCAGCACAGGGAAAGCATTAAACTTGCCCAGATTGTTTAGGCATGGACAACAGATGATTAAGTTGTCCATTTGGCCAGTGAAGCCCAGCGATAGCTGCCAAATTGATTAGCCATCAGGGCTACATTCATCACTAAACTTCCTCAGGCTGCCTCAACCTAACTAGAGAGGAGCTGTTGCCTTAAATATCCAAGTTCAAGCTCCAAGAACACCCAAACATTAAATTATTTTCAACATAATCCCCCAACTGCAAGGAATTCGGGTACAGAACTCCAGTTGATGTTATAGAATACAGACCAAACTAAGATCTTGAATTTCCAACAAGCAGAAGTTTGACCTCCACTAAGACAGATCATATTTGCAGGTTGCCAATACAATCTTTACACAATTTTAATTCTAATTGAAAGTACTATCTTGTATCCTGTTAGGCAAAAGTTTATAGGGACCCCATCTATACCGGCAAGTCTCTTCTATTCTTCCAGGCTTGTTAGACCACTGGAGTTTCTCGTTTACTCCTTTACTTGTCACTTCTGAACTTCTTCCTTGCCAAAGCTTCACCTCTATTCTTCCTTCTATTCATTTATCACCCTCATCTCCCCATTTTGTCTCAATTCTGTCCTATCTAGGATGAGGTCACACTACTCAAGCCCACTAATTATTCAATTAACTTCTAAGCACAACAAAGCTGATGTTCGGAACTCACAACTTTTAGAGTTCTAAAGGTTACAGATTAATTGAAAATGTCAATCACTATGTAATTTATATATGTTCAACTTGTGGTGTACTGATTCCAACTACTATCAACTATCGCTCACCTCATATCACTTCATTCCTAGTGCTATTGTTAACTTATTACTTGACAAATCAAATGGGATTTGCCTGAAGAACTTGAACCCTGGGTTATGCATTTTCTCACGTCATAAAACTTGACTTACAGGTGGAAACAAATCAATGAGCAACATAATAAAGTGTAAACTCATTAAATCTTCATACTCTGTACCATGAGCATCACAACGGGAATGTGGCAATTAAAGTAAAAAGCCACAGAAGCACATCGGACATTACAATATACAACTTCCCTTTAGACATTTAACTTTTATAAACTGTTACTCACAAATCAAATGAGATTTGCCTGAAGAACTTGAATCCTGGGTCATGCATTTTTCTCACGTCATAAAACTTGACATGACACAAATCAATGAGCAACATAATAAAGTGTAGACTCATTAAATCTTCAAGCTCTGTACCATGAGCATTACAATGGGAATGTGGCAATTAAAGTAAAACGCCACAGAAGTGCATCAGACATTACAATATACAACTTCCCTTTAGACATTTAACTTTATAAACTGTTAATTTCTTCGAGTGTAAGCCTTCAATTCATCCAACATAAATATATCACTAAATAAACTAGAATGACCAAAATTTAATACATGTCAAAGGATGATGAATCATTTATTGTGTCGAGATATTAGGAGTTTGTTAGCTATGAGTTATTTAAGCTTAAATTCAATAAAATAGAATATGTTATAAGAGATTAATTCAATAAAACATAATCTGTTATATCAGATTCAGTGCTTTAAATTAGGAGTTTTGTTAGGACCAGATTTCATTCTCTCTTGCAATTCTTAGGCGATTTATTATGTACTTTCAGCAGTCAATTATAAGAAAAATATAAGGAAGTGTTATTTTTCTCTCTTTTCAAAAACTTTCATAATATCAAAGTTTTGGTTGTCACCCGAAGTTTCAATGGTCAAAAACAGCCATTATCGAGGCAATTAGAAGCTCGGCATCCTCAGGGGAAGCCGCCGAAAGTGCCCCTACCTCATCCTCAAATATCAGAGCATATTTTTCAACTTTGATAGTCAAATTATTCCTTGCAGTAAATGGCTCACAAATTAAATTGTAAAAATTACCTAGAGTGGGCACAAACAGTGAAGATTGTGATAGATGGAAAGGGAAAACTTGGTCACTTGACTGGTTAGGTAAAGAAACCTGTATATAAATGATCCCAACCTTAAAGCGTGAAAATCCGAAAACTCCATGGTTACAGCTTGGCTGGTCAACTCCAGGGAGCCTGCAATAGGACAACCTTTCCTATATATTCAAACTGTCAAGGTGTTGCAGGAAGCAGTTCGTGACACATATTCTGAATTGGAAATTCATCTCTGGTTTTTGAACTGAAGACTTGGTTATGGCACTTAAAGCAGGGAGATCAAGAGCTGACTGCATACTATAATGAAAAAGTAACACTGGCAGGAATTTGATAATGCTATTATGAAGAATACGAGAGCGTGGCAGTTGTGATAACAAAAAAAGAGAGCAGGATGAACGAGTATATATTTTCTTGCAGGCCTTAACTGAGAGCTAGATGAAGTGCGAGGGTGAATTGTAAGTCAAAAGTCTGTCCCAAACGTATGTGAAGTTTTCTCGGAAGCAAGGAGGAGAAACGAAGAGACTTCATCATGACCAAGTCAGTGATTGTAGCTGAAATTGAAAATTCAGCACTGATTTCCAGAGGATTTTAATTTGATGGATAAAGGAGGAATTGAAGCGAGCCGAGAAGCCCTGGTAAGACCATTGCAAGGAGCCATGGCATACACAGGAAACATGTTGGAAATTGCATGGAAAGCTGCCAAACTGGAAGAAGAAAGGAATAGCTGCAAATTCCGAGTCTTAAACTATAATCAAAGTCAACAATCTTCTTCAGAAAAGCTTCCATTCACAAAGGAACAATTAGACATCCTGTGCAAACTTCTTCAATCCTCTAATCTGTCCGTAAATTCCTTTCCCTCATGTTCCTTTGCTAAAAAGGTAATTATCTCTCCGCTGCCCTAGTAAGTGTTTGTCACAATTTCAATCACCCATGTATTATCAATTCAGGTGTAACTAACCATATGACAAGATCTTCAAAATTGTTTGTTTCTATAATTCGTGTGCAGGGAACCAAAAAAATTAAAAATAGCTAATGGATCTCTTTCAGCAATAGCTGAGAAACGCTCTATCGTTATTTCACTACTTATCACTCTTCATGATGTCCTTCATGTCCCTAACATGTTGTGTAATCTCTAGTCCATTAGTAAATTAACTTGTGATATGAAATGTAAAGCTCAGTTTTTTCAACCTCATTGTGAATTTCAGGAATTGAACTCGGGAAAGACAATTGGCAGTGCTAAACAAAAGAGAGGACTCTATTTCACTGAAAATGGATCTGTTTTGAAAAGACAAACTCAAGGCACTTGTTTCAATTCTTTTTTGTTATTAGTG
The DNA here is from genome assembly GCA_903798345.1 of Fraxinus anomala. Lineage (NCBI taxonomy): Eukaryota > Viridiplantae > Streptophyta > Magnoliopsida > Lamiales > Oleaceae > Fraxinus > Fraxinus anomala. The sequence goes on along the minus strand of CAIGRN010193736.1, from coordinate 3,385 downwards.
AAAATAAAATTATGTTGTGGCATTTAAGGTTGGACATCCTAGTTTTCAGTATCTAAAGTATTTGTTTCCATGTTCATTTATCAATAAAAATCCATCATCATTTCAATGTGAAATTTGTGAATTAACAAAACATAATTGTACCTCTTTTCCTTCACAACCATATTAACCCAATGAACCACTCTCTATGATTGATTGCGATGTTTAAAAGATGGTTTATCACATTTCTTGATAATCACACAAGGATAACATGGGTGTATTTGTTGAGGGAAAAATCTGATGCAGACCAAGCTCTCTAAGATTTGCATAATAGTGAAAACTCAGTTTCAGGCAAGAATTAAAATTTTTCTAAGTGATAATGGAAAAGAGTACTTTAACAAAATTCTAGGAAAATGTTTTGTAGAAAATGGCATTCAAAGCTCATGAATAGATACTCCTTAAAAATATGGTGTGGCAGAAAGAAAGAATAGACACCTTCTTGGAATTGCTAAAGCTCTACTTTTTACAACAAAGGAACCAGAATACTTATAGGGTGAAGCGATTCTGACAACTTTTGTTATTAGTCAAATGCTGTCAAGAGTTTTACATTTTCATACTCTCATAATGTTTTCAATTCAAACTTTCCCACATCATGACTAATAAGCAATATTCTAGTAAAAATGTGTTTCGTTGACTACGACCAACTCAAAAGGGATATAAGCGTTTTGACCCAACTTCACGAAATTTTTTTATTACAATGGATGTGGCATTTTTCGAAATAAATTTTTTTCAGAAGATGAACATCTTCAAGGGGAGAATGAGAGTTAAGACGACGATTTTGGGAATATTTTTCAAATTGAGCACACTACTCTAAATTCCATTTCTATTCTAGGAAGTACTAGCATTAGCTGAACTAGTAACAAATCAAGTCCACACTATGTCAAGTTGCGGATTCAAACGATTTAGATAACAAAAACAATAGAGATTCCTCTTCTGTGCCATTTAAGGATCATTTAGTAACAAGAAAGTTTATAAAACCAATTAAGAAGAAAATTAGGCTTCGTATCTGCACGTGAAAGACAAATCCTCAGAGTAAGGAAGATACAAATTTACAGCAATGCTTCAAGTCCAAAGTTTTCAGACTAGAATTTCTATCGTTTATAGAAAAGGAGTTCGGCCATGTACTAAACATCCCATGTCTAGATTTGTGTCTTATGACAGATTATCCCCTTATTTCCTTGCTTTCACACCACAACTTTTCAGTATAGAAATTCCTAGAAGTGTGCAAGATGCTTTGAATGGAAGGAAGCAATTCTTGAGGAGATTAATGCACTTGAAAAAATAAGACTTCAGATGTGGTTGATCTGCCAATAGGAAAGAAGATTGTAGGCTATAAGTGGGTGTTTATAGTTAAATATAATGTAGATGGCATCTTAGACCAATATAAGCAAGATTTGTAGCGAAAGTGTTCACTCAAACCTATGGCATAGATTACTTAAAGACATTTGCACCAATAGCTATGTTCAATACAGTAAGGGTGCTTCTCTCAATTATTGTGAACTTAGACCAGCAAATACAACTGGACGTAAAAAATGCATTCTTGAATAGTGATCTAGAAGAGAAAGTCTACATGGATCTCCAACAGGATTCGATAAGAGATTCGGCTCAAATGTCTCTAAACTGAAAAAAAAAATTGTACCATCTCAAACAATCTCCTAGAGCATGGTTTGAGAAATTTACTCAGTCTATTAAAAACCAAAGACATACCCAATGACAGACATATCACACACAGTTTATGAAGTTCTCAGAAGGAAGAGTTGTCTTAATCGTAACTATAGATGATATCATCCTCACTTCATGACAAAATAGATAGGCTTAAGAAATGCTCAGCCTTCGAATTTGAGATTAAAGATCTAAGATCACTAAAATACTTTCTTGGTATGGAAGTTGCTTGATCAGAATAGGGAATTACAGTTTATCAAGGAATATGTACTTGATCTTTCAAAAGAGACCAGTATGAGTGGTTGTAGACCTTTTGAGACACCAATAGAGCCGAGTTTGAAACTTGGAGATAGTGAAAATTAGGTTCCAATTGAAACAATGAAATACCAAAAGTTGGTTGGCAAGTTAATTTATGTGTCACATACTTGACCAGACATGGCTTTCGCATCAAGCAAGTCAATTTATGCATTCGCCATATGAAAAGCATCTTGACACTGTCCACAAGATCTCAAGATACTTAAAGAGTACTCCATAAAAAGGATTATTCTTTAAGAAATGTGAGTAGCGAAGAGTTAAACTTTATAGAGATGCTGATTGGGTTAGATCAATAATTGATAGACGATCTACCTCTGGGTAATGCACCTTTTTTTGGGGTAATCTTGTTACTTGGAGGTAATGTAGTGGCCAGAAGCAATGAAGAAGCTGAATTCTGAGTAATGTCACATGGAATTTACTAGATGAATTTACAAGATGCTACCAGTTAAAACATGTGATGGAGGAGTTGAAAAGACTATTGAACAACTTATGAAATTTTAATGCGACAACAAAGTTGCAATCATCATTGAACACAATCTAGTGCAACATGACATGATGAAATAGGTGGAAATAGACTGATACTCTATAAGAAGAAACTTGAGACATGAATCATATGCTTGCCATTTGTCAAATTATACAATAAATAGCCAACATTCTAACACAAGGACTCCAGAGGTTTGAATTTCTAATAAGTAACTTGAGCATGATCGATATCTACGCTCCAACTTGAAGGGGAGTGTAGAGAAATTAGGAGTTGTTAACGATAATTTATTTAAATTCAATAAAATAGAATCTATTATAACAAATTCAGTGATTTAGGAGTTTCGTTAGGATTAGAATTCTTTTTTTCTTGGAACTCTTAGGCTATTTATTGCGTACTTTCGACAGTCAATTATAAGAAAATAATAAAAGGATTAGAATTCTTTTTTTCTTTTTTTTTTCAAAAACTTTCATATTGGGTAGCATATTGCCCTACTAATGAAACTTGTGCAAAATATGTCAATCATAGGGTAGAATGAAGCAGTGAGCCAAGTCATGGAAGTGACGTATGCTCAGAAGCACCGACATGTTGCCGGCGACAGCGTATCGGTGTTGTTCATCGGATACTTGTAGATCGTTGAAACAAAAATAACACTCCACTTCATTGCTTGTCTCATTCTTTAAATCCAAGGTAATTTTTAGTCATACATTTATTGTTTATTTACATTTTCATAATATTTAATAATTTTAGTTAGTTATTGAATGAATTGTCATTTCTTTAACTTTTTTGTTCTCTTGTTTAGGTACTATAGCGAGCAATGGCTTAATAAGGATCTCACTCGCCTTGCTCCACATAGAGATGTAGAGATTTCAAGAGAAAGAATAAAATACT
>CAIGRN010193733.1:0-29123 GCA_903798345.1 Fraxinus anomala | reverse complement strand
TGCAGGTTCGGATTCGAGGTCAAATCTTTTCGAAGAGAGAGTGGATGATGTGACCCGAAAAAGGCATCAAGCGGACGAAGGTTCGATGAGAGTTGAGACGAAGATACGGACGAGTTCGAGATCGAATCGGGGTGAAGAAGTCATGAAATCATTTAGTCGGGCAACGAAGTACAAAATATTGAAGTTAACCAGCTTACGGTCAAGTTCCATGTTGGGGTCGAAGGGGGAGACGAGTTGGATTCAAGGTTTGGAAAATATATGGGAAAAATGAGTAGCGGTGATTAAAATGTTCATAATTTTCAGCTTGGATGTCGGATTTTTGCCCATGAGTACAATCCGGAATCAGCATAAAATTCTGCACATGAAAAGGATGGTTCAATTTTTACACCATGCGACCGCATGACTTAAAATCCATACGACCACATGGATGCTTACCGAGACCAAAATGAAGGAAGACAATTGTTCCATGCGACTGCATTGAATATAACCATGCGACCACATGGTTATAATCTGGGGAAGAAATTTTCCTTTTTGACGAGTTTCCTAGTTTGGTTAGAATTCCAATTTATTCAATCTTTGTAACCTTTTTTTGACTTATTTACGTTTTTAACTACCTTCTNATCTGGGGAAGAAATTTTCCTTTTTGACGAGTTTCCTAGTTTGGTTAGAATTCCAATTTATTCAATCTTTGTAACCTTTTTTTGACTTATTTACGTTTTTAACTACCTTCTAGGATTTAGTATAAGTAGGAACATTATTCTTTTCATAGGAAGACTTTTGACATTATTGAGTGATTAATCAATTTTGAGAGTTTTATTCCTCCAATTGTTGGCAGCTTAAAGTTCTAATTTTGAACTTATCAAAAGGTTTCGCAGTCCTTTTGTGGCATTCCCACTTCACGATTCTTGTTCCGGGTAATCAACGGGTCAGATTTCCTACGTGTAATCTCGGTTCTTGGTACGGGTCGAACAACGAGTCGGGTTGATCTTTGCGCGACGTGATTTCTACCTTTCTTGGGTTTGTTCTATCTTGTTTGTGGGTTCCAAAGATTGATTCTTGGTTGGGTTCACATCAAGAACTATCATTGGTTAATTTATGTGTAATACCACCTGAATTCACATACAATGTTTGTTTATAAAAGGCAACAGTCTAAATCAAATATAAGTTATCATGACTAGATAAATAACTGGTATCCACAATATTTGAATATAAAATATGAATAAATTGACTATTTCCAATTGAAAAATAGCAATCAAATTTGTCTAATGTAGAAACATAAACCAATTTTTTTCTAAAAGACGGTAACGCAAATGCCTCTTTCAAATCCAAATAATAACCAGTCCTTAATAATAACCTAAAAATCCATATAGCTTCTATTTTAACTAATTTGTCATCGTCCAAATAGATGAATCTTTCAGCATCAATTGACTTTTAGCTATTCAGACAACCCTGCATAGACATACTTATTTGAATAGGGGTACCGAAATTTATTCACCAAGTGTGTTTAGATTTTGAATTTAAATTAATTTCAGAGCAAATCAAAGTGAAAAGCGTAATTTTCTTTACACGCCAAGCGTGGTATTTAGTATAGTCCATCTTCATATGTCCCAGATTACAAAATTAACAGCTGGATGATTTATCTTTTCCAGGCTTTTGTTATTTATTTTGAGCTGAACCAGATACAGCTTTCTTATGTTTTCTTTTCCTGAACTTGTTCTTAGATGTACTTGTCAAGTGAGCTTTTTCAGTCTCTCTTGCTTTAGCCTTTCTTCTAGTACAATTTATGAAATGAGCCCATAAATGAATTATACAGGAAAAGAAATCAAAACTAAATGCTCGAAGAAGTCATCAGATAGCTGAGACTTTAATGTCTTTAGTTTTGAAGCAAGATGAGGCATATTCATGATGTACTTCCTTATGTTTTCTTTAGCATTGTACTATAGTGCAAATAAGTTCACCAGAAGTGTACTAGTTTCGACCTTATTGCCTTTTGCAAAAAGTTTTTAAATTTCTTTAAAAAACTTTTGGTAGTAGTTACCTTATTGAACACAACGCACCTAAATGTTACTAGAATTCCACACTTCATGATCATGAGACTTATATGGTTTGAACAATTCCACTTATCTGAGTCCCGTATTTCATTAGCGGAACTCTTATCCGTAAGCATTGGGTTGTTCAGTCCTTAACTCAAGATCTAGATCTATGCAGCAAAAAAAGATATGGAAGTTCTCTTTCCAGAACTCTTATCCGTAAGCAGTGGGTTCTTCAGTCCTTAACGCAAAATCTAGATTCATATAGCCAAAAACGATATGGAAGTTCTCTTTTCAGTCCTCAAATTTGGTTCCATTAAGCACGTGAATGAAATTGATGTTGACAGATATTGTAGAAGTAGATGAAATAATTTAATAGAAAACTTAAACCAAAACAATAGGTTCACATAAGAATTCATAGTAGTCAATCAATAAATTTAAATAACGATGGGCTCCATCACAAGAGATCGAGCACAACATCGACATTTAATCTTTGGACATATCAAATTTTTATTACCATATGTATTCATGTAATTCGGTCAAATATTTACCTTCATTTGGGCCGGTCACAACCATCCTAATATTCCAAATAAATCAATTTAGACAAGAAAAGTTATTTTGGTAATATGTTGCTTTAACTAATGTATTTTAGAAAATTAATAATTCGAAAAAAAAAAATATTACCATGATTTGGATTTGATTGCCAACTTTTTTTTTCCTTGTTTTCAAAAAAATTATTAATTTAAAGAACATGGGGCACTGTTGTGCCCAAAATTGGGCGATGCCGTGCTGGGAACCAGCGCTGCTACATTGGGCCGCGTTGTAAGGGGCAACCACTAGGCAATATTGTCACGAAAATTGAGATTTTGTTGCAAAAGCAATTTAACGACGACAATATATTTGCTGCGAGCATTGTCGTACTATATGAGTCACGGAATATATTCTGCTACAACTTTTGATCATTTATCGCAGTAACAAAATCGCGACACTATTTGTTTGACGCAGAAAATACGAAATGGCGACAAAATATCTATAGCCATAATGTCATCGCAATGAATATGTGTCGCGAAATATTTAAAGGACGACAAGTCAGTTTGTTGCAGCGAATATTCCAATAAAGTTTTTGCGAGAAATATGTTTGTTCGAATGTTGAGTCACCGAATGTATTTTGTGACAACTTTCGACCATTCATTGTGTTAACAAAATTGCAATACTATTTATTTGCCGCAAAAAATACGAAATATCAACACTATTTTATTTGACACAAATTATGTCCGTTGACGATTACCAACGAATTTCCGTCACTATTATGAAATAAAATCTTTAAAAAATGATTTTATTTTAATAATTATTTTCTTCAGAACTTGATTTATTACAGTTTAAACCCAGAAATAAAAAGTGCAAAAATTATAATTATAATGTACAAACTAACATACATTGAAATTGAAATATATCCATTCATTTCCTTAATTTTAGAGATCGAAACAAAATAAAATATGTTACAGAAATATTTATTCAGACTATTGAAGGCTCTATCTTCTACAAACAAAAAGAAATGAGGTACATCAATCGTAACTTCCATAAAAATGATCAAAGAGCCCACTCTCATTTGCTGTAGAACCACCAGTAGAACCACCACCACAAGCATGTGAAGTAATAGTATGAACTTTTCGTAATCTGCACATCAAGCACAACCACCGAGAAACAAGATCAAAAGCATCCTCGGCAATTCTAAGTTCTATACCAAACCATGAATAATTGCATTTTCCTTAAGCTTAACTGGCATCTAAACCTTTTTAGCTATAAATGAAGCAAATGATATTGATTACAGCTTTCATTACTAAATATTAGACTCGGGGAAGATGCTATAACATATCATGATTCAGAATAAGAATTAGATATTAAGCAACATGTTGCTACCCATAAACAAATCAAAAATAAATGAAAAACAAACAATGACATGAAAAATCCCACAGTAAAAATGAAAGTGTGAAGCAGCAGTGATTCAAAACTTCAAATTAAATTATGCTTGTACCTGAGGATACAGTAAAATCAAACTAATCAGAAGGTTTGCACATTTCCCTGAAGCTAAACTTCTCTGCTGTATAAATACACAAATACAATCAGAAAATCAAATACAATAAATCTCTTAATCTGTGAGTTTAAGAAGATGGGAACAATACAGCAAAGCAAAACAGATCCCATCAAACAAAGCTATGAAGGCAAAAAATTGTACCCGTGACAGTAGAGAAATGCATTGTTCTTCTATTTACTCCCTAAAATCTTGTCCTCAGGCTTCCCCTGTCAATCCACAAACAAACTTGACAATGAGCCACAACATTGTAGAACCAAGTCAATATTTAAAAACACACGCTACAAACGCCGGCACAAAAAACAAGCCCCAGGCCATCACTACAGCCAAACGTACTAAAAAATCAATGTTTTCACGTCCTTGTTAAGTAAGCATCATTCAATAAGAAAGAGAAAAAAAAAATAAGCTCTTTCATATTTGTCCAAGCTTATTTTTCTTTCTACTTTAACCATTAAAAGAAACAAGAATTACATAAAGCCGACATCTATTGCTCTCCAAATAAAGACCAGGCTACATATCATCCAAAACACAAAATGAACCAATCCCCTTAAGTACAATATTACACTCAAGACTAAATAATTAATCCATGATGAATCCTGTATCAAGAAAATAAATAATTTCAAACGTACGGACGTTGTGAAAGTAAAAGTTAATAAAAATAACAACAAATGGCTTATACAGTAACTATTCATAACATTACCAATATATTCTCCGCTATGGCAACTACAACATTTGTCAATTGCTTTTGAGTTCACACTTCACAGGTTTGCTCCTCAATCATTGCACATTTAGGTATGAACACAACTGTGGTAAAAAGAGAAAATCCAATGTACAAGTACGAGCCCAGTATTCAGAAAATGAACATGCTGCCCAAATCAGAGATTATTTGGCTTCAATCCCTTCATTCTTAGCCCTGATTAATAAACAATAAAGCATATTACAACCCGAAACACGGCTATGGGGGAAGACAAGAATCAAAGCTCATAAAATTGATTGGACTTCAAGAAATGGAAAAATAAACCGTGTAAGATGTGCGGGGAAATGGATTTTTTGGGTTTAGGGGTTGATGTTTATCGTGTTTTTAAGATGTAGAAGAAGAGAATGGAGAGAAGTGGCTGAGACTTAACCTGAACAGACGGCAGTCGGCAGACCTCCGATCCTTGAATCGGATTCCTCTGCTTCCAAGGATAACGATTAAAGAGTTCTTCTGCGTGACGGGGCCGAGGTCGACAGTCGACTGGTCAAGCAGAGCAGAGACGGACGTAAGGTAAGAATGAAAATAGATTTTCCCTTTTCTTCCGCCTCGACAAGGGACCGGGCTTGGGGGTTTTGAATATAGAGAGGGAGAGGGGGCAATGAATGGGATTAGGGCTTTGAAAATTTTAGAGAAAAGGGGGTTTTACTTTACACACCTTTCCTCTGACGTTTTAAGAAAAAGTGGAAATGGAAAATGTTAAAAGGGAAAATTGAAAATTTTAGGGAAAGGTGAAAATTTCATTGGGAGGAAAAACTAAATGAGGATAAAAATTGGTAGTTTAAAATTATCTATTATGAATTTTTTGAAGCTTGATAATTACTTTTCAAAATTTTAAAAAATTTACAGATTAAATATATATTTTTTGGTAAATTTTAATTAATTTATTTTAAATATTTTAAAGCTTGATAAGTATATTAAATAATATTTAAGACATTATTAATAGAATATCTCTTGTCTATAAATTTTATTTATTATATATAATTTTTTGTTAAAATTACCAACAGACTTTTTCATAGAAAAATGTTTAATAGATATTTAAAATTTTCCAAAAAATTTCGACGAATTTTATTCATTGATAACTATCTAATATTTTTTTAAAATTTTACTTATAAATTTTACCAACAAATTTTTTCCATTGGTAATTATTTTATAATTTTATATAGATCCCAACGGAACCATCATTGAAAAAGTGCGTTGATGGTTTTTGCAGCTGCATTATACGTTAATATATCCTTATATTTTACGACAATATTAAAGCTTGAAACATACTGTAAGAATTGTAAAAAATCTACTGCAACATTTTTTGTCCGTTGCAAAAAATAGTTTTTCTTGTAGAGAATTTTTTCTCGAAATAGAGAATTTTTGGCGACATATATTTCTTATCGCAAAAATTAGACCATATTGCATCACAAACACTTTGTTGCGAAAAATAAAAGTTTTGTCGCCATAAATTTCCCACCAAAAATATTTTGACACTTTCCTTCCCTCATATTTTTGACGACATTTTTCATTATTTGTCGCGAATTCTCACATTTCACGACAACTTTTTATGTCGCCTTATATTTTTTGGTACTTATTTTTTTCATCACAATTTTCGCAACAAACTTTAAAAACGTGTCGCGTTAAATCACTTATTGCAACAACTTTTCGTATGTCGAGAAAAAATTTGTCGCGAAATCACAATTTTGTTGTAGTGGAAGTTGTCCCTGAGATCAATCGTTAGATTTTATAAAATTTTAAATCTCAAGAACTTGAAAACCTTTTTCTATATTGCCAAGATCCTCCAGTCAAATCACCAAATGAATTATAAAGTGCGAAATATTTCTTGATTCATTGAGAATGGTTCTTTAATATTAGATCTTGAATTGCGTGTTATTGATTACAACTTATTGATCTTGATTGCTTGTTGTTGATTCTTGATTTCTTGTTCTTGAATGTGGATTTCATATCTTTTTTTTTTCAATATACTTTCTTTTGTTATTCTTGTATTGATAGAATGACACATAGAATGAGAATTATGTATGAATTTGGAATCATATATATATATATATATATAAGTATTTTGGCCCATCGTAAAATATAGTTCTAATGGATCCAATCTCAATACATACTTAGATTCACACTTTATTTAAATGCAAAAGCTCATTAATATTAATTCTTTATTAGATCACTTTAAACGATTTAACCTTAAGATAATATTTATACGTAATTAATTATATATGTAGGTTCACGTGACAAATTAAAATTCAATAGTTCAACATCCAATTTAGACTATGCTACAAATAAATTTGCACGTGAGCCTATGAATTCTTAAACGTACACTTTTTACACACTTTTCTTGGTATTTCTTGATTTATTTCCATCACTTCACATAACAAGGACAGAACCAAAGCCACCACATTGACCAGTCAGATACACTGAATACAAAATTTGGTCTACATGGAAGATTCTATCCATGTGGCAACAATTCTCTCGATATCCCACGTGGAAAATTTTGGACCCTTCTTTTTGCCAAACCATGCTGTCTATTTGACTTTTCCCTTACATATAAGTGCCCATAATGTCACTCTGAAAAACCTTAAACCATGGACGAACAATCTAGTGACAGAGGGAAGGACGGTCAGAAGGATGCCAGAGAGATTAAGTATAGAGGCGTTCGGAAGCGGCCGTGGGGGAAGTATGCGGCCGAGATACGCGACTCAGCCAGGCAAGGAGCCCGAGTTTGGCTAGGTACGTTTAACACGTCGGAGGAGGCGGCCAGAGCTTATGACAGGGCAGCATATACGATGAGGGGTCATTTGGCAATCCTTAACTTCCCAGAAGAGTACAACATGCCTATTAGCTCATCACATTTCGCCTCGTCTTCGGGTTCAATGCAGGATCAGAGAGATGAAAATGGAAGACAGGTGTTTGAATTCGAGTACTTGGATGACAAGTTGCTGGAAGAACTTCTCAATTGTGATAGGAAAGAGCAGTGATATCAGCGCATTAAACCTTTACAATGATCAAGAAAAAATACTTAAGCCTTCAAGCCAGATTTAGCTGTCCTCTTCTTCAAGGCTTGACTCAACAAGCAAATAAATAAGTATACTAACGAATCAAGCTACTCAAATTTCAATATTACTCACGATCATGACCATTAGAGCTCATCGAAAATTTACGCATATATTGTTCGACTTGTCTTGTCTTGTTTGCTTTTAATTTCATTTTATTTGATGTCCCATTTATGACTAGTCAAGGAAAAAAAAAAAAAATGGAACTGTGTTTTGCTTTTCAAAGTTTTTGCCACGTTACGACTCTAGAAATTTCAACAAACTTGCTTCAACGTTCTTCAACCATTACAATTAAAATTTGGTCCAAAGTATTTTGATCCGGTAGTCTTAGATATTGGGCTAATCCATAATTAATTCCAAGGCCTTTGAACTGTTCAATTCTAAGACCATTGACAAAAATTAGTGGGAAGTTGTTTACTAGCACTAAGATGGAGTGATTAACGATTTGAGTGCTCCTTTGTGTAAACTTCTTGTGTTATCATTTCGTAATTCTCATTAGTAGTGGCCAATTACTCGAGTAACTGTACCTGGATTTTACTATTTACCCTTAAGTTTTAATCATTCCCCATCTTGGAAAACGTTGTGGGTTTCACTAACAACCAATCATAGTTAATTTCGAACAATACTTTAGCCACTGTTTGACCTCTGTTTTAGGGGAAGATGTATTCAGAAATAGTAATTTTTGAAAAATATGTAGTTAAAAAATAAGAAAAGCTTTGAATTCACGAGTAAAATTATTTTATAGAAAAATGTGTAGTTGAAAATAAGTTTTCAAAAAAAAAAAAATGAATTTTTGAAAAAAATGGAGCCCGAACTGGTGCTTAATGTAATATTCTTGTTCATCGTTCAAGAATTTTAGTGCACAAATAAAATTTTAAAGTGGATCTTTAATTGAGATTCAATATACCACAATCGCGCAATTTACTTTAGTCGTGGCTTGTAATTACGGAACTAAAATTAATTTTATGAGGTTGATTGCTTTAGTAAATTAGCTAAGTTTCAATTTTCCATGGTCTAGCTTGTTGATGGCCTTCGTGGTTGGCCTAATAATAATAATAATAATAATAATAATAATAATAATAGTTTAGAAATTAAAAGAGTTACTTCTTAACTTGGATAGGACATTGACCTGAGTCGTCGGGATTTTTTATCACCCAACGAACTACTTTATAGCTCAAGCCAATAAATAAATAAATAATAAATAAAAATAAAAAATATAATATTATTTCTAAGTCCTAGTCGAGAAGAAAAGGCAAAATTTTCCAAACCATTATTGTAATAATAAAATAGAGCTTAAAAATATATAAACTAAGAGAACATATACAGAAATAGAGGTTGCTGAATGGTAAGGGACATTTTGTTTTATGGTTTCAAGCTATTTTTAATTTTCAGTTTTGTAATATATTCAAAACTAGATTGATTTCATATTTTTTAAAATACATTTTTGATTTCATACATTTTTAAAATACACATAGTTACACTAGAAAAATGACCTTTTATTTTCAATACATAATTCATTGATGAAAACAACTATTTTATTGTTCGAAAATCGTTTAATTCATACAGGATGAGGTTAACTATTAAGTTTTTGAAACCAAAAAGGGGGATTTTTTTTTTTTTTTTTTTTTTACCTCCGCCCATTGCTGAGGGGTTTGATTTCATACATTTTTAAAATACACATAGTTACACTAGAAAAATGACCTTTTATTTTCAATACATAATTCATTGATGAAAACAACTATTTTATTGTTCGAAAATCGTTTAATTCATACAGGACGAGGTTAACTATTAAGTTTTTGAAAACAAAAGGGGGATTTTTTTTTTAAGGAAAGTGCTATCGATCCAATTTATTTGACTTGTCATTTATTGCTAAGTAGACATGTTGATGATCATTAAAGTAGCACTATACATGTATTTATAGCATAAATATCAAGTTTTCATTTATGTTTTAACTGAAAAGCTCACACTAAATACACATGGGTAACTGGGAAAAGAGACTATTTTATAGTCCATACATAATTCATTCACAAAAAATATTTACCATCAAAATTGACAAAATATTTTCATTTCTAAAATATCAAATTGAAGAGCAAAATTAAGGTGGTAGTGTGATTTAAGACCCATAATATATTTTTAAAAAATTGAGAATCAAACAATGTCTTATTAAACACACAATTCAAAACACGTGACTTGGTTGGCTTCTAACTTTATGATTTAATCCACATAGCTTGGTGCTACGTCAATGAAAGCAGTGTTAAGTTGAAATTTTGTTAGTTGACTTTTTAGTTCAAAATCCAACTTTTCATCATGGTGAGAGGTTGCGTATCAAATAAACTGGCATTATTATAATAAAAATAATAATTAAAAGTCGACATTTAGGTTTGAATACGACATTTTAAAACTAGGTTTACAAGTTGCAAATATTTAAAAAATTAGGATAAAATTCATAAATATTTTGCGTGTCAAGATTCTTATAACAAATCATAAATTACTATTAAACGATCACAGACATTGCAGGTACTTCTCACTAATAATGAGCTATTCAAAGTACTCGAAAATTTATATAGGAAAATGTCACTGTAACAAAAGAGTTTGGACAAATTCTTTGATAGAAGACAATGCGGCAGAATATGATTGATGAAAAAATTGACTGTATTTTAAATAAGACATTGTTAAAACAAATGCATTATTGTTTGAAAATCGTTTAATTCGTACTTGATGTGGTTAACTATTAACTTTTTTAAAATAAAAAGGGGAAAAAATTAAGGCAAGTGTTCTTGACCCATTTTATCTGACTCTCCATTTGTTGCTAGCTAAACATGTTGATGATCTTCAAATTAGCATTATCCATGTATTTATATCATAAATATCTACTAAATACACAGGCGTGCTATAAAAAGGATTATTTTATAGTTGATACACAATTCATTAACGAAAATATTTATCATGGTAATTGAAAACAACAAAAGTGATAAAATATTAAATGGAAGAGCAAAATTAATGTGGTAGTTCATATAATAAATCTATTTTAGTATTCTAAAAATCATTTAATTCATACCGTTTAAATATTAACTTTTTGTAAAATAAAAAGGGAAATATGTTGATGATAACCTAAATAGCATGTCGATAACTAAACATGTTGATAACTAAAGTAAATAGCATTACTCATGTATTCATAGCATCAATATCTAGTACTAGATCTTCAAATCCATAAGCTCATGCTAAGTACACAAGGGTGTGCTAGAAAAGGGACTATTTAATAGTCAATACATAATTCATTAACAAAAATATTTATTGCGGTAATTGAAAACAATAAAAGTGACAACATATTCTCATTTCACAAATATCAATTCGAAGGGCAAAATTACGTGGTTTAAAACCCGTAATATAAATAGTAAAACTATTTTATTGTTCGAAAAATCATTTAATTTTATACTTAGCCCTAGCTATGTCAACGAGTCGAGCCCGAGCCCTAGCTTTTTTGGACCGAACTTTTTTGGGCCCGAGTCGAGCCGAGCGAAGCCCGGCCAAAAAAATGAGGCTCGACCCGAGCTTTTTGGCCCGAGCCTTAGCGGGCCGAGCCCGAGCCGGCTCATTTTTTTTTTTTTTTGAGAAATCTACATTTTTTACTTAAAAAATTTAAAATTTGTACAGTTTATATATGTTATAAATGAGGAAACACTAGTATTGGTTTCTAAATAATTTCATAAATTATCTATATTTAGCTATGTCAACGAGTCGAGTAAAAAAAAAAAAAGCTCGGGCTCGGCTCGAGCTTTTTTTGCTCGAGTTTTTTTAGGCCCGAGCCGAGCAAAGCCCGGCAAAAAAAATGAGGCTCGGCTAGCGAGCCCGAGTCGGGCCCGGCTTGGGCTTTTTCCAAGCCGAGCCTGAGCCGCCTGAGCCGACGAGTTTTTTTGACATCCCTACTTAGCCCTTGTTTGACGAACATTATTATTTATTTTTATTTTTTTGTAAAAAATATGTTTTGGAATAATGATTTTTTTGAGAATGTGCAGTTAAAAAGTATGAAATTTTTTTGGATTTATAAGTAAAATAATTTATTGTATGAATGTTTGATTGAAAATGAGTTTAAGAATTTTTTTTTTTTCTTTTTTGTTAAGAAAATAGATGGCAAACAAGGGCTTAAAGTTGTTAAATATTGACTTTTAGAAAAGTAAAAAGTGAAACAAATAAAAAACAAAGGCAAGTGTTATTGACCTATTTTATTTGATTTTTTATTTATTGCTAACTAAACATATTTATCACGTAAATAGCATTATATATGTATTTATAGCATAAATATCTACTATAAGATGTATAAACCTGTTAAGTTGTGGAGTCTAATTCATTAATAATTGATTAGAAATTTATGTTTGAATTAGAGTCCTAATTATTGTCAAGTTGAGGTGCCTGATTTTTGTAAAACTCTATTAAGAAATTTGAGTCCTAATAATTGTTAAAGTTATGAAGCCTAATCTATTAAGGAGTTGGAGTCCTTATAAAATTTAGGAGCACACGAAGAGTACAAGAATGAGGCATTCTTAGTGTTCTATCGGAGATAGACAATTTCAGAACATCGGGAACATGTATAAGTGAAGCACGTTTCAACGGGTTTTGGAGATTGCAGGAATTATATTAGCGAGTCTAGTGAGTTTTCTAGACTAAATCCTATTGTAAGTTCTTATTATCTATAGTGAAAACTATTGGCTTGATCCCAAAATTTTTAACCAATTAATGGTTTTTTCCGTCATCAAATCTTATGTTGTTTATTGCTTTATTTATTATTGTAACAATTCAACATATTAACTTGACTTGATTGACTAAGTACCTAGAACAATTAAAAAGTGACTTGTTGTTTCAATTGACAAATTTAATTCCGCGTTATTCACCTATTAAGTAATTTTAGGATTGATAGTAACTTTCAACTTTGACATCATACTTTACGTTCTACCATATGACATCATCTCCACTATTAATTTTGAACCCTGAAATTACATCAATGAACTGCCACTAGAGATGTCAAAAAGGTTCGTCGACTTGGGCGGCCCGTGGCTCGGCCCAGGAAAAGTCCGAGCTGAGCCCCATTTTGGGGCATTAGCTCGAGCCGAGCAGCCTAATGGCGGCCTGCTGAGCCAAGTTTTATTTTAAAAAAAAATTAAATAGATTTTAAATTCACGCCTATATAAATTGCACAAATTTTAAATTCCTTAAAAAAAAATAGATTTATCACAAAAAAAAAAAAAAAAGAGTTGACTCAGCTCTGTTCGGACCAAAAAAATCCTGAACCATTTTTTCTCGAACCGAGCCCGAACTTTAAGTTTCGGCTCGTGGTTCGACTCGACTCGTTGACACCCTAGCAAAATTCTTAGCAGTAAAAAATTTTTAAAAAAATTACACACACCCCCACATGTGTGAGTTGTGCCCCACCCTGTACATCATGGCAACTTGTGCCAATGAGTGTCAACTTCTAACTTTCCCTTTTGATAAATTTTGTCATCTTTATCTCTTGCAAATGGCTTTCTTGCTACTGAAAGATCAATATATTTCTAGGCTACTAATTTACGTCTCTTGTAGTTTGCTATGGAGTTGTGCACTTCTCCCTTTTCGTTTGAAGCTGTATAACTTTGTATCTAGTCATATTGATCCTGTTCATAATCCAGTACTATGATCTTGTACATTTTGCAGTCTCTATGGCTTCTGCATTCGGTTGTACTTTGAGCACCGGGTGTTTCTACACGTTTCTTGGTAGGGAAATTGCTACTTTTTTTTTTCTTTTTAGAGTTTGAATAACCACAAAACTGCTGCTATCTTTCCTTTATCTCCCCCACCCCGTCCTTCCTTTGAATAACTCCTTGTAGAGAACATATACAACTAGTATTTGCCTGCAATGTGAATAAATGGAGTAATATTTATTCATTTTCTCTTACTTTACTAGATCTGATGGGAAAACCAGCAATAATGGGTATTGAGCATTGAGTAGCTAAGTTCTCTTCTATAAAATTTCTATGATCTTGCGGCCTGTGCCCTCCAAATCTTGATCTTGATCGTACGGGTGGACGGAAGCAGTCATCTCTTTCTTGAATGTGGCATTTTGTCCTTCTAGAAGGGACTTCTTTCTATGCAACATTAAGGTTTATGCCAATTGTCTATCATTGAACTATCAGTAGAAGGATTATTCTTAGTGTACGGGGATTTTCATAGACACTCACAGGAGATTAACCTCAATAAAAAATTTAACCATTACTATATCATTTGTAACTTTACTGTGCCATAATGATTTTGAATGTAATTTAACCGTTAACATTATTAGCGTTTTAACTTATATGTGAACTTATTTTAAAAATATTAGTATAACATCGATAGGTAAACTGCGGATTAAAATCGAACCAAACCACAAATAATGATTTAGTTTGGATTGGATTGGATTGAAAAAAGGAGCATGTTTGACAATTATTGTTGTAGAAAAAAGAGTTTTGAATAATTATTTTTCGGAGAATGTGTGGTTAAAAAGTAGAAAAAAAATTTGGTATACGTATACAATATTTTATTGTACAAGTGTGATTGAAAATGGTTATGTCGCAAACCATAAAATAAATTAATAGTTTTGAAACATGATCTAAAATGGTTTTGTTTGGTTTGGAATTTTCCAAACTTCATGAAATGGTTTGAGTTGAAAATATGGTACAAAACGCTCAAATCAAACTACGGTCACCCCTAGCTCACACTTAGCTCTTATTTGACAACTTTCTTTCACATGCTCATTTTTAATCACACATCTTCACAATAAAATATTTTTTATGTAAACTCAATTTTTTTTTTTTACTTTTTTAACTACACATTCTCCCAAAATTTACTAAAAACTCATTCTTTCTGAAAAAAAAAATGATGCGCTAGAAAAAATGACTATTTTATAGTCAATACATAATTCTTTTAAGAAAATATTAATCAATGTAATTGAAAACAACAAAAATGACAAAATTTTCTCATTTCACAAATATCAAATGGAAGAGCAAAATTAACGTGATAGTGCGATTTAAGACCCATTATATAGTTAATAAAATTATTCTATTGATTGAAACATCATTTGATTCATACTTAATGTGGTTAAATATTAAATTTTTGAAAAAAGTAATGGCAAAATTTAAGGCAAGTGTTATGGACCCATTTTATTTGACTTATCATTTATTGCTAACTAAACATGTTGATGATCACCTAAATAACATTACCCATGTATTTTTAGCATAAATATCTACTACTAGATGTTTGAATCGATAAGCTCATAGTAAATATGCAAGGATGTGCTAGAAAAGGGACTATTTTGTAGTCAGTACATAATTCATTCACGAAAATATTTATCGTGGTAATTGAAAGCAGCAGAGGTGACAAAATGTTCTCATTTCACAAATATGAAATGCAAGATCTAAATTAATGTGGTAGTTTGATTTAATACCTATAATAGAGTTAATTATAGAAATATTCTTTATGCATCAAGAACTAAATCAAAGTATATGATTTAACACAAGCAAGTCGTCGAATGAGAATAGCACAAATAAAATATTTTGAATATTTTTCAAATTTTATGGATTTTTCAAAAAAAAAAAAAAAAATTGGACTCAAAAAGAAAAATAATGGTAACGACAAACTATACGACTCCACCCTCCAAACTTGAAGTCACATTGTCCCAATGTGTAGTACCATGTTAACGAGATAATCTCTTAGCAAGCATCTAGAATTCACCCCAAACGTAAGCATGAGCACTGATGTTGAAGTGGTACCTTTGGATCGGTTACTTCTTTGGATACAATCTTTGATTTAGAAAGACATGCCTTCATGATTTGTCCAATGTCTTGCTTGGGCCATTATTTTCCGAGGATCTTTGTGATCTTGCCCCAAAACTTCACAAGAGACTTTAAGTAAGTCCGAGTTTAGCCTATCATATGCCTTTTACCACTTGTAAAATATGCAATGTTATGCAACATTTCTGTTGGCATTATTTTACCAATATTCATGCACAACATTTTATTAGCTTGGATAATATTGTTACCAATTACGTATCCTGATACAAGACACTTTGTAAAGATGATATAAGTTTTGGGAGGAGGAGTCGAGCTGCTAAAATTTTGGCGACAATTTCGTTGTATTCTTATATTTTTATCACATTTTCCGGTTGAACTAGATTTATTTTTATATTTGAATACAAAATTTCACAATTTTATTACAAAATCACATGCGTATAAGGTGTGATTTCCTTTTTATTTTTTTATTTTTTATCAAGGTACTTTTTTTTTTCTTTTCAACTATTTAGAATGACGTAAAATTTTCACTTGTTTTAAACAAATGGTGCTTTTGGTTACCAACTTACCATTCGCTTAAAGGAGTATATTAAAGTTAATATTCAAATATGGTATCTAAAAGTTTAAATATAATAACATATTTAGTTATAATATTCAAGTAATTTACAAACAAATTTAATTTCCTTGTGCATTCTAACTTGTACTCAAAAGATGTTCCAAATAATCTGCACCTAAGTCCTCAAAAACTACTAGATTTTCCACTTTAACTTCCATTCGTTTGCATTTCTTTCTTCTCCTCATGGAGTGTCTCCTCTTCAATGCCATAACGGGCGAGCCACCATCCTCATCTTCCACCGTGGAACACCTCATTTCACGCAGCGAGTCGAGCACTCTCTCCACCGGAAAGTTGAGAATTGCAGCCTCGCCGCGCATTGAAAAAGCAGCTTGATCATAAGCTAGAGCTGCTGCTTCTGCTGTATCAAATGTTCCTAGCCAAACCCTTATGCCATTTCTTGTGGAATCCCTTATCTCTGCTGCAAATTTGCCCCACGACCTCCTCCTTACGCCTCGGTACGACTTTTCTTTTACGGGTTTTTCCTCCCCTTCTGGTGTTGAATTTACTTCATCTTCCTTCATTTTATCCGAGGAATTGGATTCTGAAATTTCTTTATCAGTAGCTTGTGCTAGAACGCCAAACAGAAGCATTTCTTCAGAGTCATTTTCATTGAAAGGAAGTGAATTTTGCAAATCCCATGTACAAGATTCTTGTGATGATCCAAAGGATGAATTAGAGGAAAATTCAGAACTCAAGGTGTGAAAAACAGAGGATCCCATTTGGAAAATGGAATGGAATTTTCTTTTGTTCTTCTTTGCTGCTATATTCTATTAGATATGTTCTATATATATCCATGAGAACGGGTTAGCAGTCTAAATAATTATGTAAAATGGCAAGTGGTTGAAAAGTAAAATTGCGAATGAGGACAGAAAAGGGAAAGCAAATAGGAAATCGACAATTTCACACATGGGGTCAAAGAAAGAATGGCGACCAGGTCAATTAGTTGATATCTCCATTCAATAAGATTTTCTCATCTAAGGCGACCCGACCCGACCCGACCCAAATCGACACACTTTAGGTATAGTTTGGGTTAGCATGACTCGTGTCTATCTGTACTGGAGTATATGTATTAGTCATGATCTGAATTTATGATTGGATTCAAACTGAATATTAAATAAGATCAAACTACATCAATTTTAGAAGAGTGGACGAGCAAAAGATTTATACCAACTAAAGCGGGACATCACACATTATAATTACCTCGTTTCACAACCAAAATAAAATTTAAGAACTTCACATTATAAGTTTTGAGCTCATTACGAACTGGTTGGAGTTGAAATTGATTAATATATATTTACACGTTATAAGAAAAACAGTGGAATACGGTTCTCTTCTTTAATCTCGTTTAATTTAATATTTTTAAAAAGATGATACTAGTTTTTAGTTGGTCCAATAAATAATGTGGGAAGGTTCTTTTGATAGCTTTATGCACGTTTATATTGAAATAGCAAGACAAATTGCCCTCTATTTTATAATCCTAACATTTTTTGATTGGTCAACACCAAAGAACGTTCAAACAATTATTCTACTTATTCTATTTGAAAGTAATGAATCTTCTCATTCTTTAATTTGATAGCCATGCAAACTATTAATCAAGAATTTGATAAGTGGCTGAAAATTTATTGCAGACTTTAATTAGAAAACTATAGCTAGTAAAAAAATCGTATACAAAATACCTGAGTAAAATTGAACTCTTCATGATTTGAGGTGTCAATCTCGATATTAAGAATACACGTCAAACTACTCTATTTGTAACTACTACTAAAGAATTCAAGATTGTAGAAGTAGTAAACATTCTTAAACTAAATGATGTCATATTCCCATAAATATGAGTTTGCCATGGTGAATTAGAGTATATTTGATATAGTTTTAATAAGTTGTAAGTGAATAAAAGTAAAAGTTGTGGATTCTACACTACATAAATAAAAATAGAATTTGATTAACTTATAAACAAATTTAAACTTTGATAAGCACACCATGGGTCGATCCCAACTCACAGCGAGCTCAAGGTACTAAAAGAGTCGAAGAGTTAGTGGACTCGTGGCTAGGCTTGGTTGTCACAACCTCCTCTGCATTCAAGACACAGATCATTGCTTAATCAGTTTAAATATTGATTTTAAAGAGCATTAATGAACTTCTTGATCACCAGATATAACCAATTCTACTCAATATTGTTTATCTTTTACATTATTCTCTCTTAAAAAGTATTAATGGTGTGTTTGAGCTCATTTTTTGAAAGAATGAATTTGTAACAATGATTTTTTGAAGAATGTGTAGTTAAAAAGTAAGAAAATTTTGAGATTTACGTGTAAAACTATTTTATTCTAGGAATATGATTGAAAATAAGATCGGAGAAAAATGAGTTTTTTTTATTACGGGGTTCAATCATGACTTAAATATACTTTGAATGTCTGACTTCTCTAGTCGTGTAGAAAATAGTTACTACTTGGATTAGTTTTTCCTAGGAGCATCATTACTAGTGTGTAAAAATAGGGTAAATTTATTTGTACAATTTTTTGTACAACATTATTGACAATGTTGTAAATGACAATAAAGTGTTGATTGGAAAAATAAATTATTTTTTAAACTATTCACTGATAAAATATCACGTGGCATGTATTAACAATGTTGTCAACAATATTGTACACCAAACATTATTGATAAAAATAAGCTTTCTAAAACATTTTTAAACCATTGAGGACAAAGTTTGGTACGACGTCATGGATGATTCTAGAAAAGTTTGATCTATCTACTTTTTATTTCAATTTTCTATTAGTTTCTTTAATGCATTTTCTTGTTCCAAATTGAGGGCAAACAATTCTTGAAAAAACTAATCATAACGTGCTCGATTTAACATGTAATAAATCAATTTGGACAACACATCTAGAATGAAGGATGAGATGAAAGATAAATCTTTGAAGTGTAGTGGCTCTTTTATTATTTTAGGTCATCTTAATTCCGACTAACTGGTCTTTTTAAAATCAAAAGTACGTTACGTTCGAATTATTGAAATATAGATTCATAGAGTCAATAAAATATTCCAACAATTTCAAATGAGAATCCAAATACTCTCGTGCAAGTAACTTTTTTTTCTTCAAATAGAGTAAATTACAAATCTTAACATTGTTGAAAATATAGAACTCTACTTGCGTGTTTGAACTCAATTTCCATGCCTACTCTCTCATCCTAATTAATTTGATGATTGGGCTCGCAGATTTTAATGATAATCCCAAATTTAAGTAGTTCTCATTTCTCTTTTAACACACGCAACTTTAACGATTCTTTTCAAATCCACAGTGAAAATCATTGATTTTCTGGAATAATTTAATAATTTCTAATTCTCCTCATTATGAAATTAATATTTTAATAAGTCACCAACCAAGGGACTCAACTGAAAGTTGGATACCAACCCAAAAGGAAAAAGATGCTATATCGTCAGATAGTAACATAAAATTCAAAGTTTGAAATCCGAAGTTTCCCAAGAACTTTCGAGGAAAGCCCATTTTCAAGATTTATATTCTAAGTAATATTTATCGTGATTGAGCCTATGTTTGGTCCCTTTTTTTTTTTTTTTCCAAAAGTTCATTTTTTAAAACTCATTTTTAACCGCATATTCTCTCATAAAATAATTTTACACGTAAATTCAAATTTTTAAAAATATTTTTAACCACATATTTTTCTAAAAAATACTATTCAAAAATGCATTTTTTGTTTAGCTCATTGTTTTCAAGTGTTTATCAACACCTTAATCAAGAAACGCTTAGGTCATACTTCTTTTTATTTAGAAATTACGTAAAACCCACGAATACTATCCATTTTTTCATTACTCATTTACCTCTATTTATAAGCATCTTGTCAGACATACTCTTAATCGGTATTACCATTTCACCTCACATATTTCACCAGCCACTTAACACGAAAATTATCCGTGTTGAGAACAAGTAGCATTATGCTTATATTTTTCTTGACATATCTTGTGAAATGAGACACATCATTTTAATGTTACTTGTGAATTGAGCTAAACATTATTCAAAAAATTTAAGCAGTTCACAGACGATGTTTGGACTAGAACTTTATATCGTCCATGATCGAAGGCACTCCCTCCGAGCCCAAATTTATGGGAAAAGTGAATTATTGGTTCTTACCAGTTGCTGGAGTCATCAACCATTTTAAAAAAGCATTAGTCCTTCACTGTAGTCGTACAATCAATATTGGGGAATTTACAAAAATGTCTAATTTTATGCTTGTCAATTAAAAATTTTCTAATTTTAATAACTCTTGTAAAAATGATCAAATTTAGTACTAAATTGTCTATTATACCCTTAATGAAAAATGAAGCATTTGTTTTTAATTTGTCACGAATTTCGAAAAGAATAAGTAACTTCCATGATAAGCTACATTAAAATGATGTTATCGACATTTTAAAAGTTGTTATCGATATTTGAACCATATTTGTCTTGATAGTTCATTTGTTTAGAACGAAATTTCATTCCGAATATGAGAGTTCTACACATTTCATAAAGTTCTTAACATTTGAAATATAATTCTTGATATTTAATATTTGTGTCAATAAGAAATATAACATTTATTATAATTTGACATGTATGCTTTTTAAATAAGTAGAGCAGATTATGTATCATAATTTTATTGGCTAACAAAATTTCAAATTGTATGCACATTTTTGTCTTTAGTGTGGAATTATAAATTGTTAACAAAGATATTTTGGTAAAAAATATTGCAAAATGGACATTGAAAAATTTTTGGACATTTTTACAAATGATCATGTGAAAATATACATTTCTTGTAATTTCCACATCAAATTTTTAATCAAAACCGTTAGCCCTTGTTTAGAAGGTGTTTGATTTATAAATACTTTCGATTAAACTTATTTTTTATCCATATAATTCGTGTGATCAACAAGTACAACTTACATACTAATCACTCATTTTGTACCTGTATACAATTTAAACAACTTATAAACATCTCCAAAACTAGCGCTTATCTTTGAGGAATCGTTGCATGATCCTTACATGTCCAACTTATGAAATTGTATTTACTTTTCAACTCGGGTCGACATTAAGAAATTTGAAAAGGATATTATTCTTAAGGATGTTAATGGGTGAGCCGTATTGGCTCAGCTCGGCTGATCAAGCGAACCACGTGCAAGTTGGATAATTTCAAAAGACCCGACTCGGGTTGTCCCACCGAGCCTCTCATGCTCATGAATTTTTTTAAATAAGTGAAATTACATTTTTGTCCCAAAAAGAAAAATGTAAATTACTATAGAATTGAAAAGTTGTATTTTGTTACAATGTTTGATAAAGAATTATAAAGTTGAAAAAATCCCCCCACGTTTCTTGAGACTTGAGAATGGCTACATGATACATAGGCGAAGTAAAAAATAATACATTAAATTAGCATATTGTGTACATTAAAAAAAAAAAAAAACATTGTATAAATGAGATAAATAAAATCTACTTACCTAGCAATTGTTGTACATTAATGATTGCAAAAGGACTGAAATGTCACATTCTTAAAGCCAATGATGAAAAAACACGTGTGCTTCTATTATGTTTACAATATTGCTCAAGCCACGTGATAAATCTCAATTCATAATAATATGACTTCCCATCAAAGCCTTTACGTGCTAATAAGTGGGTGATTTGAATAAATAGCAATACTGGATAACTCAAGAAGTCAGCTTCAACCAATGTTTCATCCCAAGTCAAAGCTCCAAGCTATAGATATCGTACATTTCGAACTCAAAAAAAATTAAATTGGTATAGATGGAACCCGACTATGAGTTATATAATTCTATTATTCTATCACTTGCATAGGAAATGTTTGTGATCAATGTAAATTTTAAATTACTTTGATTTAACTCCGTAAAATGTTCTACGACGTCTAACTTAAGTTGAGGATCGAACGCTACAACAAGAATAAAAATTATAAGTAAAATACTTTCGAAGTTATTATCCACCACAACACACACTTGGAATAGAGGAGAATCTTCGTGTAAATCTGACTTACATACTTTCTACCGAGTTTGAAGTGGTAGCTTACACGAGATTTCAAAAACGAGGTTGAATCGCTTACTTTTTTATTACTTACTTTCTACGCTATTTTGTATTCACTCTTTGGTCTGAAACTCGATCTCAAAGGAAGGAGTTTGATGTTTACAATTCAAGAACCAAATTCGAGATGTTATTTATTTTTATCAAAATCAAGCCATACACCGTATATATTTTTCTATGTTGAAAAATGAATTTGCATGCATTCATATGATATTAGTGTTGTGGAAGTTGTATTATGGAAGTTGTGGGTTGTGGTAGGTTGAGGTTCAAATTCAATTTCCTCAACTTCTCCCTCCAATATTGTTTCCATGCATTCCAGGTCGGGTCAGCTCACATGGACGATCCATTCTTCCAACATCTCACACTCGTACATGATAAGCTTGACCTGATTCTAATATAATATCAATTATATTTATCTCAGTATTTCCAAATTCATACAAGTAAATGGATCATGCGATCAATGAGTTAATTTAAGATCACACAATACTATTGACTTGTTAGAGATATATATTAGCTCTACAAGAGGAAATATATTTTCTCATACTGATAGTTGCGTGTAGATTTCTTCATCCAATTTTCTATTGAGAAAAGCAGTTTTCACGTTCATTTGTTCTAATTCTAAATCTAAACGTGTTACTATGACTAAGAGTAGGCGAATTAAAGTAAATCTCACTATTAGTGAAAATGTCTCTTTATAATCTATATCATTCTGTTGAGTATAACCCTTTGTTATCAAGCGAGTCTTCTACCTCTCTATAGTACTACAACTCTTCGATTTATCTTGAAAACCCATTTGTTCACAATAGCCCTCCTACTAGTCGGAAGTTCAACCAAGTCCCAAACTTGATTTGTTTTCATAGACTCAATCTCTTCTTCCATTGCATTCTTTCACATTTCTTTTGCAGGGCATTATAGAACTTCTTGTATTGATTTTGATTCTTCATTATCTTCAAGAGATACTAGGAAAACTAGCCCTTCAATCTCAAAATAACATTTAGGCATACTTTTATAGTACTCTTACGAAGTGAAAGGTGCCGATATGATCCTGTCACTTGGATCAACAAGTGAAAGTGCTTCATCTTGCACTCCAGTTGATCCATCAAGTATAACTCTATCATCTAATTCAAACAAAGGTTCTCTATTTTTTTTACATTCTCTCTTGTTAGAAAAATCACTCTCAATAAATGTTATATCACAAGACTCTATTTAAGTTATAGTCCCATCTTGATTTTCACCTATCAACACAAACCCTTTGTATTGGTTTGAGTATCTTATAAAAATACACTTCTTGTCTCACATACCCAATTTTTCAAACATTTTTGAAGAATCATGAATATAGACAGCTGATCCCCAAGATCTATGATAACTCAAATCAGGAGATCTACCTGTCGAAAGTTGATACGCTGTAGTATGTACCAATTTAGAAGGAACTATATTCAAAATATAGGTCACAACAAAGCATCTCCTTAGTAAGAAATGGGTAAGTTAGTCTGTGTCATCATGGACCTCACAATTTCTGGCAATGTTCTATTATCCCTTTCAGTTGCCATTTTATTGTGGTGTATTGGGAATAGTTAATTGCCTAAGGATTTTCTTGTAATTATATAGTTCTTTGAACTCTTGAGATAGATATACAAGACCTTCATTAATTCTCAAGGCTTTCACCTTTCAATCTACTTGATTTTCTTCCACATTTAAATATCGTATAAAACACTCTAATGCCTCTAACTTATGAGAAATCAAATAGACATAACTATGTTGTGTGAAATCATCTATAAAAGTAATGAAATAAGTGGCTCTATGTCTTGTCCTCATATTCATAATCTCCAAGTCTATAAAAGTAATGATTCAGGCGTGTCATTAATTTATAAATTATAATGTTAATGAATTATTCTTTCAGGATGTCAATTCAAGTTGGACCATTTAAAATTGGAGTCTGAGATATTGTTAATCTCTTTATTCAAATACATTTAAATGAAATATATTTCTAATTTTTGGTTCAAATTATCTCTTGTAGGAATCTAGATAATATAATGATGCATTTCTATATTATTTATTGTTTCTTAATTTCTCCCCTGATGTTGAGAAAATTTTCCAATCAAATTGACAATTAGCAAATCGAGTTATAAAATATAACCCGTTAGGGTTTGAGATATTGTACAATGTTCAGATTACACATTTATTCTCAGCATTTTTTACTTTTCATATCAGTGCATTGTGGTGGATCGACTGTATATATATAGCATTATTATTTACACAGAAATAGAAAGTATTTTGTTCTCAGTAGTAATAATTTAGAAATTAATTGAAGATATTTAACAAACAATAGTGCTATACTATTCATCACCATCCAACATACGCTTAATAAAATGGAGATTTAAGCTCACTAGCAATAATAAAACGAACAGTATTGATTGTTTAATATAAAAATTATACTCATAATTTAAAACTTGAACAATAATTTCACAACTTTTGGCTGCGAACATCATGCAATCATCTAATAGATATATTAAATACAAGTAATATTTAGATGGTCAATATGGAGGGTGACGGGGCCCCATATGTAACCCTCATTAATTTCCAATATTAAAGGGACTTATTCTAACCTTTTGCTAGTAATGACCAATTTATGATTTGGAAAATAAGCATTATATGTGAATTCAATGGGTTTTAAGAATCTTCTGGTTCTTCAATAAATGTTTATTTGAATTTTCATTTTCAATTATTATTGAACCAATGATAGTCTAACTATATATGCCAACAAGAAAATGTTAGATTATTGAACTTCTGATTCAATACAATGGTTGTTTCAATTATACTAATATTTGTATAGTATAGCAATTAAGAAACACTGTTGAAGCTTTATAGGTTTCTCATTAATTTAGTAAAGAATAAATTAACTATGAATAGTAAAACTTTATTCTCCCATCTAATGTATTATTGACTCTTTCAGTATTAAAACAATATTCTTCTGAAATATTGATAGAAATAAAATGTTACTTTGTTTTAAGCAATTTAATTTAATTGCAATTTTTCAGGATCAATGCAATATTTATATTGAAGTGTATAAATTTGCAATTTGTCAAGTATTACTATAGAATATCCTTTAAGAATATTTTTATGTAATAATTATACTCTTTCTAGATCAATAATATAATATTTCTAATAAAAGTATGGTATATATAAATCTTGTGGTTTTTCAGGAATAAAAACACATTTTTAAAAATTATTAACATAATATTCTTGTAGAATATTATTTTAATATAGAGTCACACTTCTTTAAGAGTGACGACACGATATTCTTTAGAATATTGATATATATTTGGTTATGATTGTTCATAAGCAATAAAACAGTATTCTTCAACAATATTGATGCATTTAAATTAAGAGATAATTGCAGCAAAAATCTCAAACCTTTGAAATACTAGTATACTTTTCTCAAACATGTAATTTGATGCAGTCTTCACCCTTTACCTTTCCAAACGTTGCAGATGCAGCCCTTCTGGACAGTTTACATCCACAATTTCGTCAGTTGGCCAAAAATTTAACTTGGCCACATTTTAAATATTTTGAAAAGGAGCAAAAGAGTAACTTTCTATTTATCACATTAAATAATTAAACTAATTAAACTTAAAAGTAAAATAAAAATCGTCTTCTTCCTCTCACCCCACCCCCACTCCACAAAAAGCCCAAAATCAGCCACTCAACCACTTCTACCAACCACCTGCTACAGACCACCTCTATAATGTTGCTAATTATAACGGAAAAGATGTGAAGCAGAAATGTGGTGCCATAAATTATGAGTTAGCACATGTTTCTCACTCGTGTAATTGTTTACCATTTAGAGAGGGTGTTTCAAATTTTATACCTCAAGTAGCTCTAATGCACCGAAAAAATTCAAACTAAAATATTAGTGCTTACTTTTTATTTTTTTTTCGCAAAAAATGTTAGTTTTTTATTTTTATTGTGTCCATTTGAGAATAAAGTGGAAGATGGAAACTAAAAGAGTTTGACAGCAAGTTGCTCAAGGATAAAGTTAAGATGGAGAAAGCACTTAACTGATTCATTTACAGATTGACTGTTTTATGGTTCATTATTAGATAAAGTACATAACAATTGTTAAATAAAAATCTTCTTTTTACACTATGTTACAAGTGAAGAACAATTTTAGAGCTCAATCACAGATTTCTACGAGAGGTGGAGGTGGCGATGGTCGGTTGACTGATTTTGGGTTTGAGGTGGAGGTGGGGGTGTGGGTGTGGGAAGAAGAAGACGATTGTTTTTTTTTTTTTTTTTCTTTTTGGTTCTGTTTTGTTTCTTGTTTCTTATTTTTAAAAATTTAATTAGTTTAATTATTTAAATTGAAAGTTACTTTTCTGTCCATTTTCAAAACATTAAAAATGTGTTCAAAGATAAATTTTTAGTCAATTGACAAAATTGTGGATGGAAACTGTTCAAAATGACTTCATCTGTAATGTTTGAAAATGTTAGGGGTGACGCTATAACAAATTAAAGATTTTGGGAAAGTCTGCTACAGTTTCAAATATTTGGAACTTTTGCTGCAATTATCCCTTAAATTAATTATAATATTTTTCTAGAATATTAAAATATATAAATTTGTACTTCTTCAAGAACACAATGAAATATATATATTTTTTGAAACTTGTACTAATTCGATAACATGTTATATTTTACTATTCATTCTTCAACAACAATATGCCAATATTTTTCTGAAATATTGAAATTGTAATATCATACTCTTTAAGAGCAACAATATTTTGTAAGAAAAATGTAAGAGTACTAAATTCATTAATTATATTATTTATTAAAAAAAATTAGAAACATGATAATTAATCTGGCGATAAAAAAGGAAATAAGACAGATATGCATTAAAAATAGAGATTTTATTCGAAAATTCACATCTGTACTAATTTTAATTTGCCGTCATATAAAATATATTATTATATTATATGTTCAACATATGATAATGATAATGCAGTGATTTAGAATCCAGCAATGAAAGGCGTGACTCACCAAATTTGCTTACTTTATTGTAATAGTACCAAATCTCTATGCTTTTCTATGACAAGATGAATCGTTCATTTTTTATATAATTTTGGATCACCACAATTGGATGCTTGTACGTACTACAGGTACGTTACACACTGTACAACATTCGGTGCATTGGTCTTTGCGATGTTAATGCTTCTTGCTAGTTGGTTTCATTATCATAAAGGGGCTCAAAATTGGCTTGATTTCATGTCTTATGATCTAAACACTATATCAAATCTGTTTTTATAATTTTTGAGAAATGTGCTTTTTCGAGAGCACCATCATAATATTCTTTGAGAATATGAGTACGTGTAGAATCATGAGTATTAAAGAGCAACGTCACAATATTCTTTTGATTTATTCACGAATAACTAAAGAAAATTCTTCAAGAATATTAGTATGTAAAATTTTATAATTATTTATAGACGACAAAAAGTTCTTTTAGTATATTAATATGTATAAGTCATTTTTCAAAATAATTCTTCCATAATTATTAATTATTTGGATATTAGTTTTGCTTCTCCAGGAGCATTAACATATTTATTAGGCTAAAAATTATATAAAGTTAATCTTTGAGACTAACACAATATTTTTCTAGAATAATGATCCATATAACATTTTAATTTCTTCAGAAATATCAAAATAATATCATTCTTCAATATTTATATAATTGGGTTGTGCTTCTTCAAAAACATCAATACAAACGTCTTCATATTAAATTGTGCTTATTCAGGAACACAGTGAGATATATACTCTTCGAGAGCAATATTCTTCTGGAATATTGATATTAGCAATTCGTTCTAAATTTTGAGCTAAACAATACAATATTTTAAAAATCTAACTTTGTGCTCTACATGAGCAACAACACAATATTCTTCTGAAATATTGAACGCATATAAAGTCATTCTTTTTCAGAAGTAATGACACAATATTTAAAAATTGAAATAGATTTTACTATCTTTAAGCAATCTTAAATTCTTTAAATAACAAACGTGAAAAAATTTTGTTCTCCAAAAATTTACGATCTTCCAATCAATTCAAAATTTTCGCTATTGTTTGCATAGTGATTTCTCACAAATGAACCGATTGATCTTTATCTTAACCGTTGGATTTGAAGAACAATGAGTTGTGAACTTGTTGGCCAAATCTCACGACAATCGGATTTTGAATTATTGAAATATCAACGTTTAATAACAGCTATTGCAGACTGTCCAGATTCTACGATTTTTCTACAATATTGATTTTGAATTTTTTTTTCTCCATTTTGGATGAGTTCCTTCGTACCGATAACATGTTATAAATTAAAAAGAAAAAGGAAGACAAAGAAATCAATAGATATGTGTGTATTTTATTGAGAACTAAAGTCCTATATTTATATGGAAGAATTAGGGTTGAAGAGATACAATAATTATAATAGTTAGGGCTATAGGGATATAATGATCATTCACTAATAAATATATAATTTACAACAGTTATATATTTTTTTCAAGTTCTTTTTTAGTCGCACAATTATCTTATGGGGCTTTAAATCGAGTTTTGGATCGGCTACATTAGTAATTCAATAACTATTATTCATCAATACAAGTGAAAGCTACAAAATTTAAAGGAATTTATTAGATGAAATTTTTTACATGTAATAATATATATATATATATA